>BMAO01000790.1:0-20022 GCA_019973975.1 Trichonephila clavata | reverse complement strand
ACTATGTTTCCACTTAAAGATGCCATATTGCCAAACTTGCTGTCTTGTGAAAATATTTTGGGTGAAAAAATTGTTTTTTTCTAAAAATGTAATAATTTAATTATATTTCGGTTTATTCTCAAGGCTCCGAATGCCTATGGGTTACTATGAAATATCAGTGAATTAATTTTTACCAGTACTTCCTGGTTTTGCATAGCTTTTATTAAAATTCAGTATGAAATATACACTGATGTGAAAAACATAAGTAACAACGTAAATTTTAAAAAGATAGCCAAAAATGCTGAAAAAGGGGTGATTTCGATTAGTATGGTAAACATTGAGTAGTTTGATTTGTGTAAATGCCACAGATGGCCCAGTAAAAATTGTTGAACTGTTTTACTTAATATGCTTGTATGTTATTTCTAGTCTTGTCTCCCGTGATTAACTGTTATGTTTCAAAACGTCTCTCTTGAATGAAGTCTCTATTCACACTAAGTTTATATTTTTTTCCACAATGAACAAGAACTTCAGTAGAAAGGTGAGGCGAATGCAAATGTCAGGAACGGAATGCCATAGGCGACATGAGTGTAAGCAAAACGAGTGCAGTCGACGGGCGTAGCTCAAGACTGCAATAAAAGAAAGAACACAGTGACAATTAAAGACATTCGATTCAAGTAGAAGTCAGCTCTTTTGTGAATTATGGCTAGAATGAATCCCCTGGACGACTTCAACGTGCAAGAACAATAGAAGAGCTAGAGGATGGGCATAATTTAACCAATGTAGCTGAAGAGTTCGAAATCAACAATAGTGTCGTTTTTGTGCTTGGAAATCTTTTCAAATAATATATATAGGCACAGCCGTTAGAAAGGTTAGTGGTGACAGCTCTAGGAAAACAATTGCAGTGGATGACCGAAATATTGTCCTGTAGGTGAAAAAAGGCCAATACGAGTCTGCAAGCGCCTTTACTCAGCAACTGAGTACAGCAGCAGGGCGACAACTATCGCGGTTCACAGTAACCAGACAGCAATCGGTGGCACCATTAGGTGTGGTGTAAGGAGCACGAAAATTGGATGTCTTATCAATAGAGTCGTACCCTCTTTATGGACGAGAGTTCTTTAAGTGCCACGAGCGATTTTCAACGCCTGTGATTTGTAGAGTTTGGAACGAGGTTTCATCGCAGCAACATCACGGAAAGAGACCGTTATGGTGATCTTGGAGTTTCATCTGGAGAGGAGAGACATTACGCTGAACGAGTGAACTGAGCTCCACGTTTTTGACAGAGGCTCTATAACGGGGATTTTTATGGTAAGGAGGTGATCTACCCCATGTGCGTCTGTTTCGAGGTGCTATTAAACCATACATCTTTTTTATGGATGGCAATGCACGGCCACACGGACTGCTGATGTTTAGCATCTACTGAGAAGTGATGATATCACTTGAATTGGATTGACTAGCGTTCTCTCCTAAATTTAATCCATAGAAATGTGTGGTATGCTTTGGACAGACGCCTTGCGACCTGATTATATCCTCCGAGGAACACTCAACAAGTGTAACAGGTGCTGATAGAGGAATTGGTACTCTTACCTCAAAAACGTTTGGCAATCTGGTCCAGAGAATCGAGTGACGGTGCGAAACAAACATTGCAGTAAGGGCTGACAATTTACCATACTAAAGAACATCTGCTTCCTCTTTGAAAGACAATCATGTATGTAACGATACTATTAGTTCAATAAAGTCTTTTTTGATTCCATACTGCATACACTATATTCATTTATGCGCAACTATGCTTTCGTCATCTTTAAGTATAAAAAGTTATCTCTCGTTTCTAAATTTCATTTCTCTTAGATTATTTATCGAGGAGTTATTGAAAAAAAACCATCGCTTAAGTTTTGCACACCAGTGTAAGATAAATTTATCATTGTTACTATTTTTGAAAATTAAGTTCATTA
Organism: Trichonephila clavata; assembly: GCA_019973975.1. NCBI lineage: Eukaryota > Metazoa > Arthropoda > Arachnida > Araneae > Nephilidae > Trichonephila > Trichonephila clavata. The sequence continues at coordinate 18,094 of BMAO01000790.1, read as the reverse complement.
TTGGTAAAGGTATTCATTTGCAAAGTGAACAGGTTATATCAATTGCTATCAATACAATAGCCTATTAATAACTCACAAATTCTGAAACTTAAACACACACACGGTAGAACAGTTCATAATGGATACAATCCTTAGAAAACCATGCAAAAAATATCTTGTAAGAAATGTATGAAACATATGGTAAATTTCGGGATACGTTCCATAACTTTAATAAATAGTGTAAAATGAAAAAGCTCTTAAATATTTTCCCCAAATCCACGCAAAAGAAGTAAAAAGTAAATCCATGTTGCATATTTTAAAAACAAAACACAATTCATTTCTATCTACAAAATATTAAAATTAGTATACAGTGAAAATTTAGTATATTGGGAAATACAACATTTTAAAATTAAATTTAAATTAAGAATGAAATTATTAACAACCATTCATTTCTATTACAACGTGCTCAAAATTGTGCACGTATATTACGAACTGGATCAAAAAGGCTATCATCAGTGGATGTGTCAGATATGTACAGCACAACTGTCGACTTTGAGTCAAATGAAGAATTTCGTTCGTTATTAATGGCCTCCGTTGGTTATTTGGTTGTTACAAAGACTGTTGTTAGCGGCTGTTTTTTATTTTACAAGCTGCTTATATAATTCTTGATATCCTGCTACCCAAAACTTCAGGCTGCGTTGAAATTTTAATGCACGTTTGAGTAAGAGAATGTTGTTCCATACTTATTACAAATTTCAATCCCTCGCTAATTAAATCAGCTGTAAATAGCTGAACTTCACCTTCTATTTCGACATTAGCGAATTCTTTAGTATTATAAACTATCATAAATCGATCAGATCGTACTCATCTACAGGAAACAAATCCCGACATTTTTTGAGATTCTTGCTAGAATCAAATATTCGTCTAAAAAAAATTAGATTAATTACCATGTTATTTCACAATTGTGTAAAAAAAGAGAGCTGTGTTTATATATATATATATATAATAGTGTTTCCACTCTTAAATTAATTAGCTTGCTGTAGTCATAGAAATAATGAGAAGGAATGGTATTATCAAATCTAAATTTATTTATTTACGTAGAAAATAAATCAACACATAAAAACAGAACAATACAAGGCAAGACATAAACAGTTGCCACTTACATGACGTTTGCAAAAGCAACTTTTTCCGCTCCTGAGATCTCTTCAGGGCCGATCCTACAGGCCAAAAGAAGGTGCGACCGCATACCGTACATAATTTCTATCAATAAAGCAAAATTTTTTACTAATTTCTAAAAATAAACAATAAATCGAATAAATATGCAGAATTTTGAATATTTATTGAAAAATCAAATCCCGATTTCCCTATAGTACAGAATAGTTTTAAAAAAATAGCATGTTAGTGCACAGTGTGTTGGCTGATACTGTCCATAAATGTCTAATCTTTACAAACATCCTTCATATGATAGAAAAATTCGTGGTGGACCCGACAATACCACGCATTAAAAAGATTTTTTTATTAGCGGCCCTGACACCCCACTGTGGATTGAGGCTGTGACGTATGTGCGTCCCCCTTTGAGACATCTGGGACTTGCTTCCCACGGCCGGGTCAGTTTTAGAAGAATGATGACCACACGTGCAAAGACACCTGCAGTCGCTAATATACTGCAACGGACGTGTCTTAATTAGCCCCTGCAACCTTTGACCGAGGGGAAGCATTCCGCCACCACCGGATGTGGGGTGCGAAAGAGGACGAGGTCGGTCAACCGCAGGGGGACCACAGAGGGCCGTGAGAGAAAGAGTAAATAGCGGAAACTGGCAGTGAACGGACACCAACAAGATCCCTCCCTCACAAAATTATTTTGGACTCTAAAATCATCTCATAGTGAAAACTTGTGTATTAATGTAAATAATAGCTGTGACTTAATTAAACTAAATTATTATATTTCAAACACGCTACCATTATTGAATCAAACGTCACAAGGCTTAGCTAAGAAGTCTCAAAAAGGATTTTTACGAAAGTTGCTTGACGAAAATATCTAATGATGTTTAAATTCAATATGCATTTGGGATTCTATTAATTGACCAAAAAATAAAAGTTTTGCACTTTAAATTTTATTTGAATTTTTGTTAATGTTTTACTTTTTAATCTTATGCAGGTAGATGAGTTTATAACCTCCATATATAAGTATTAAATATATAAGTATTATAATACGATTAAGTAAGTAAATATGTAAGTATTATAATTAATAATTAAATAAATTACTTATTGTAATACTTATAAATCAAAAGTAACAAGTATTAAAATAAGTAATTGAAAATATGTCAAATTATAAAGATTAAAAAAATATTGTATTAAGTCAAAAAATGAAAATTTTCTAGACGGGCAGTACAATAAGTCTTGTCTTCGCACGCGGTTACCTGACACCCTTGGATTGGCCCTGGATCTCTTCTTAATCTTGGTCAACCTGAAGCAAATAAAATCCAGATTTTCGGGAAAAAACTGTTGTGATTTGTTCGAATAAGCGGGTGATGCAAGTTTGAATCATCCTGCTTTAAAAACGCTGAAGTTTTAGTTTTGGGGAAAGATTGAGTTATGAGTATTTATCTGAAGTGGGTGAACTAGAAATTAACTATGGCGTGAAGACAATTGTGAACACACACATTTATCGTGAGACAAAAATGAAAATTATTTTGAAACTTTTAATACTTGATCGTAATTTCTACAAATTTAAAAATTAGTTTGGCTCTTAAATTAAAGCATTTTATGAATTAAAGCAATTTTTAAAATTGTAGAAATTAGGATCAAATATTAATAATTTCAAAATAATTTTCATTTTTGTCTCACAAGAGTTTCAAACAATTATTCTTTATAATTTTTCCTGGTTATTTTCTTAATTATCTTCTGCTACTAATTAAAGTCGGACCAGTTCAAAATATGTCCACCGCTGGAAATAGATATGTGGACTTCCCGTTTATATCCGTTTTTGCCTAGGAAAGTCTCTCTTATTTTCACCCTTGTATAATTTTAAATGTAGTATTAGGATTATTCATTTGTATTGAGTGTTAGAAATCTACTATACAACTATAAAGAGTAAATATCTATTTTATGCTAATATTTATTCGATGTACACCACTTTTGTCCCTTAAACTACTACCAAGCTTTGCTTAATGCACCTCAAATGTTAAAATCGATGAAATAAGAAATAACCATTTTAGATGGTTCTCCTTGTTCAAACACTGAGCTATCAAAACAAATATATATATTTCTTCAAAAAGAGAGAAATCTCAATTTAAAACTTTATTGCTGTCTTTAAATTCTTGCACTTATGTGTGTACTAAATTTTAAAATTAAAACAAAGCAGAAAGAATAACAAAATAAAGCAGCTCTATTATAAAATCCATTCACCATCGATAACAACTTAATCCGGTTCTTATTCAATACACAAATCATAAATTTCAAAATCAAAACCCAATAGTAGTTAAAGGCCTCCGCTGGAAAAATGATTGTCGTGCCCATCTCGAGCAACGCAATCGTGATGTTGTCTTGACAATTCTACGATAAACATCGGAAATACTAAAAGCCACCAACGTTAGATGGTAATCTCTAACGCTGACAGGAAATCGAAGGAAATTCTATTCAAGTTGCCGAGAGTGTACTCGAGGCAGCTCTCGAGGAATTCAGGTGATAAGAATATCGGAGCTATCAGACGGCTTCACGGAACCGGAAAAGATTGAGAGCTAGTAGCTTTCTAGCGGTTTGATGAAGATATTAGATTTTCTCACTAGAAATTTCCACAAAAGTAGTAGAAACAAAAGTGATTTAATGATTGTTTTGTGAAGTGATATATAAGGTTATCACAATATCAAATTCGAATTTCAAGAGCCAACTAAGCAGTGCTCACATCAAGATTCATTACAAAAAGGATACCAACTTTAGCAACAAAAAGTATAATTTCAAACGATTAAATATCAGTAAATAAAATTAACTGTAATAAAAATTAGAGGTAAATAAAATATTAAATAAAAGCAGATGAGATAATAGTAGGAACAATAGAGAAAAGAAAATTTTTAAGTCAATTCCTAATTTGTTAGAAAAACATACTCGCGCAATTTGTTGCAGCAAGATGTAACTCCGACAAAAATAACACAGAATAAATATAAAAATAAAAAATATAAATTAATTAATTAATTAAAATTTGAAAAAAACTGTAACCATCATGTCTCATCCTCTACAAATTTAAAAAACGTATTTGAACTTGAGTGGATGAATAGAAACTATTTTCAATATATAGGGAGAATATATATATATATATATATATATATATATATATCGATAAGTACACCATTATGAATCAGGTCATACACCATTATGAATCAGGTCGAAGAAATGATCCATCATGCCTTTTGTTGAGATATATAGATGATTTACTTGTTATTGGTCGAGACAGGGAATTTAAACCTAACATTGATTTTTATCCGGATTATTTAAAATTGATACAGACAAATTTTAACTCGAACAAAGTTGAATTCTTAGATTTACATATCATTGACAACAAACTATATAGCAATATTTATGATAAAAGGGATGCATTTAACTTTAATGTTATAAAGATCCCAAACTTCAATAGTTGCATACACATGTCAATATTTAGAAACATAATTTTAAATTTCTTAATGAGAAATAATAATTTAACTACACATAATATTGATAAGTTCAAGAACATTCAGAAATTTTTATTTAATTGCATACAGAGTGATTATCCCATCAACTTCTTGAAATCATACATAGATCAAAAACATTTCTTAAAAATCTTTTTAAACTCATAAAAATTGGCAACTTGTGACAGATTCCACGATAGGTTTTGCGAAATGCACAGATCCACCACACAACATTACGTCCACAAAGTCAGCTTGTTAGTGGTCCAGCTGTGAAGAATATGTTCATTCCACACACAGGTTACATTTTGATACACACACATACCAACGTTTACACGACTATACTTTAAAATTATTAGTGACCAACCAAAATTTCTATGACCAATCAAAAAACTTTTTGAATGCAATCTGGCTTTCATCTAATATTACATATTTAAACTCGAAAGTAAGAATATTGATGTTTTGGGTTATAGCGTGGCATTAGTGGAAGTGATGAATAATGTAGGAGTTGTGATTGATGTAGGGAAATGAAAAATTGTTGAGAAATTAGAATACCGTTCATCGATTTCATTTATTAATAGGATGATTTGGGGTGAGTTTTTTTATTTTTTTATTTTTTATTTATGTAATCTGTTTTGATGTTGAAAAGAATTTAATTTTTGAATGTACTACACTCTTGTTTTGAATTTTCAAACTTTAAGGTTTTTTCATTCTATACAACCATTTCAGGGATCGGTGCATATTCTTTGATTTTTTTATGGTTGTTTTATTATGCACTAAGGTGTTTTTGCATTTTAACATTTTTATGTTATATCCTTCAGAATGCAATGGCGAATAGTTTAATTTTTTTAAGTATTAAAAAGAGAAATATTTTTTAATTTTAAATTTTTAAAAGAAAAGTTTTTTTAAATTTTAAATTTTAAATTTTTGTGAATTTGGATATTTCCAGATTAGTTTACCAAGTTGCAATAGGGGGAAGGTTGGCGCCATCAAACTAGTTTAACCCCACTTATCGGTCCTAAGTCCGAGGTTGCACTTGGATATTTTATAATTTTTATCTTATACAATTTTAATTTCGCTTGAAAACGTTGATATTCATTATTTTTATTCGCCATTGAAATTTTGAAATATGATGTTGTACTCTAGGTTTGATATGATTTGAATATTTGCTTGGTTATATTAGTGTGAGGTATTTTGGATATATTTAAATATTCTTCATTCATGTGTTGGGCTGCTTTGCGCCTACGCGTGTATGGATTCAATGGTATATAATATCTTAATGATTCGAATATAATTTTAACAACAAAAATATATATAGTTGATTTTGAATTCTTAATAGATTCGGAATTTCGGCTATTGATATGTTTAGTTTATGTTTGCTTACTTATTAACTTTTGTGATTATTGTATCTATATTTTTTTATATTTTGTGTCTATATATTTTTTACTTTGCTCTTTGGATCTTCAATGATCTTTTTTCATCTACAATTTAATTGTGTTTATATAGAATTATATAAAAATATATGCTGTCTCTGAGTCGTGTGTATTTGATGGTTTCTCTGAGTTATGTGGAGTTTAAGGTTTCATGAGGGCTGATTTGCTTTTAAATTTGCTAATTGTGTTCAATATGAATATGAATCATAATCTCATGGAGTATGAATTTTTTGTGGGTTTATTGCTGTGTATATAGATGAGGAAAAAGTGGATTTTAAGTATATTAACTCAAATATAATGATATCAAGGTTTTATATATTTTTAGAGACTGGCAACTTGGCTTTCAATATTGATTGTCATTGCTCGGTGGTGCAATATAATGGTGTTTGTGCTATCGTCAATCAGTTACCATTAGTTTGAGATTGAGGTTTTCTGATAAAATAGAATGTGTGATAAAATGATACAGTTACATAGGCGTCATATGGAGGAAAGCAATGTGCGCAGACAACATGAGACAGCATGCAAAAAAATTATAAATATAAGAAAAAACAAAAAAACGTTAGCTTGTTTCTCGTCGTTTAATGAGGAATTTTCGAGGTTAAGATTACATGATAATCAATACATTAGGAAATATAAAACACGTATTATTTGGAATACTGGTTTTGTAAGGAATTACTATGATATATCGAGGTGGAGGAATTATGAATCGAATTATAGTGATCTTAAATATGACGAAAAGTTTGATAACATGTTTTATAATAATACGGATCACTTAAAATTGAACTTTAGAAAATGTGGGGATAAAAGATGCAAAACCTGCCCCATGATGCAACTTGAACAAAACAATGAAGATTCAGAATTTAAGTTCTGTAAAACATTCAATTGTGTATATATGTTGACATGTGGTGTCTGTGGTTTTAAGTATGTAGGTCAAACATCAGGAACTATGAACTTGAGAATTAATCAACATAGATCAGACACTAGAAAAAATACATCAACAAAAAATATATGTAGGGTAGAAATACAGCATTTTAATAAACATGGTTTTGAAAGTGCTGTGTTGAATATTATTAAGATTGTACCTAATAAGATAAAAAGATTATGGTATGAAAATGTTTATATAGGTGTTTATATAACGCTGTGTATCCTTATGGATTAAATGTAATATGGAACAACAAAAATTTAATCCAGGCTGTGAAACAAAATGATAAGGAGTCTATATATAAAGATAGAAATAACGGTATAAGACTAAAAGAAATAGAAAAGGTGGACGCAAAAAGCGAAAAAATAGAGGAAGGGATGCAATTAGAGAGGAATTAAATAATTTGTTACAGGATTTTGAGAATAATTTTAATGTTGGACAAATAAAGTATTTTTTATTTGGACTCAATAAAGAGGAAATAATAATAGTATTAAATTTAATAAAAAATAATCACGGATCACACTTAGTTATGGATCTATGCAAATATATTGCTAATAAATTGGATATAAAGACAGACTCTAAGGAGGCTTATATTACAGAATGCTGCACTTTAACATATATGAATAAAACATATAACGGGATGCATTTTTCTGAAATATTTAGGAAACACATGGATTTATTCCCAGTGAAGAATGTATTGATAAAGCGAGCATTCAAGTACAATAAAAAGCTTGGTAGATCAATTTTTAACTATAATAGTATTATGGAAATGGTAGATCAGAAAGAATGTAGATGCAGTGATTATAGAGAATATGTGGATGAATATCATGGGCACGTTGTAACAGGAAACATAGAGATAGTTCAAGACCAAAAGTTGAAAGAAATTATGTACAAAGGCACTGGATTTCGTTTAATGATTTCCAATAGCAACTTGATAGTAAAAAAAAACTATCTGAAGATATTAACAAATTTATCCTCAATATTGCAATAAAATATAACTTACCTACTCAGGCCTTTAAGGAATATGGTTTTTATGTCCTCAAGGACTTATTGAATTTTAATTTTAGAACAAAAAAGGATATTTCCTATAGAGAAATAAAAAGACCTATAGAGGATTTACAAAAACACTTCGTGATAGTTTACGTGGATAAAGTCCCAGGAAAATATGCAATTATATGCAAATATTATTACAGTAAATTACTAAATGATCATATACAAAATAATAATGCATATGAAGTAAACAAATTTTGTATGAAAGAAATTAACAACAGATTATTAGCATTTTGTAGACAATTGGATATTTCTAACAGTAGTATTAAATATCCCCATATATTTTTGACTCCCAAATTTCATAAAAATCCAGTCAAATTCCGCAGTGTAACAAATGGATTCAATACTTATATATCCAAATCGGGAAGAATTTTACAAAACATATTACAGGATACAATAGACAAATTTAAAGATTCTCCTATTATAAAAAACAGCTATGACGTAATAAAGAAGGTTGAGCAACAAAGGGTATTTTCAGTGCATGGATTCGATTTTGAAGACCTATTTAACTCTATCGAAATAGAAGATATGATTCAGATACTTACAGATGCATATGGGAAATATGGTTTAAATAATTGTATTGGTTTTGAAAAGTTCAATATACTAATTAGATTTGTAATACAGGAGAACTTCATTATTTTTGATAACAAACTTTACAAACAAATAAAGGGCTTGCCTCAGGGTGGCCCTGCAAGTAATAGTCTTGCTAACTTATATTTACACCATTATGAATCAGGTCGAAGAAATGATCCATCATGCCTTTTGTTGAGATATATAGATGATTTACTTGTTATTGGTCGAGACAGGGAATTTAAACCTAACATTGATTTTTATCCGGATTATTTAAAATTGATACAGACAAATTTTAACTCAAACAAAGTTGAATTCTTGGATTTAGATTTACATATCATTGACAACAAACTATATAGCAATATTTATGATAAAAGGGATGCATTTAACTTTAATGTTATAAAGATCCCAAACTTCAATAGTTGCATACACGTGTCGATATTTAGAAACATAATTTTAAATTTCTTGATGAGAAATAATAATTTAACTACACATAATATTGATAAGTTCAAGAACATTCAGAAATTTTTATTTAATTGCATACAGAGTGATTATCCCATCAACTTCTTGAAATCATACATAGATCAAAAACATTTCTTAAAAATCTTTTTAAACTCATAAAAATTGGCAACTTGTGACAGATTCCACGATAGGTTTTGCGAAATGCACAGATCCACCACACAACATTACGTCCACAAAGTCAGCTTGTTAGTGGTCCAGCTGTGAAGAATATGTTCATTCCACACACAGGTTACATTTTGATACACACACATACCAACGTTTACACGACTATACTTTAAAATTATTAGTGACCAACCAAAATTTCTATGACCAATCAAAAAAACTTTTTGAATGCAATCTGGCTTTCATCTAATATTACATATTTAAACTCGAAAGTAAGAATATTGATGTTTTGGGTTATAGCGTGGCATTAGTGGGAGTGATGAATAATGTAGGAGTTGTGATTGATGTAGGAGAAATGAAAAATTGTTGAGAAATTAGAATACCGTTCATCGATTTCATTTATTAATAGGATGATTTGGGGTGAGTTTTTTTATTTTTTTATTTTTTATTTATGTAATCTGTTTTGATGTTGAAAAGAATTTAATTTTTGAATGTACTACACTCTTGTTTTGAATTTTCAAACTTTTAAGGTTTTTTCATTCTATACAACCATTTCAGGGATCGGTGCATATTCTTTGATTTTTTTATGGTTGTTTTATTATGCACTAAGGTGTTTTTGCATTTTAACATTTTTATGTTATATCTTTCAGAATGCAATGGCGAATAGTTTAATTTTTTTAGGTATTAAAAAGAGAAATATTTTTTAATTTTAAATTTTTAAAAGAAAAGTTTTTTTTTAAATTTTAAATTTTTAAATTTTTGTGAATTTGGATATTTCCAGATTAGTTTACCAAGTTGCAATAGGGGGAAGGTTGGCGCCATCAAACTAGTTTAACCCCACTTATCGGTCCTAAGTCCGAGGTTGCACTTGGATATTTTATAATTTTTATCTTATACAATTTTAATTTCGCTTGAAAACGTTGATATTCATTATTTTTATTCGCCATTGAAATTTTGAAATATGATGTTGTACTCTAGGTTTGATATGATTTGAATATTTGCTTGGTTATATTAGTGTGAGGTATTTTGGATATATTTAAATATATATATATATATATATATGTATATATATATATAGAGAGAGAGAGAGAGAGAGATAAAGTTTACTAATAGTAAAAGAGAATAATTTTCAACGTTAATAGATACATTATAGACAATTGCAAAGAACTTACTTTAAATATAGATGCTACATGTTTTAATTTATATTCCAATCTAAATCAATTGCGTAGTTTCTTTTATGTATATAGCACATCCCCTCCCTGATTCCAGGTGGCGGGGAAAGATCAATAATAGGCATCCAAATAATGAGGGTTTTGCTATTTCCACTTACCTTTTTCACACGAGAATAAAAGGTGACGAAGAGCTAAATTCTAGTATAATTTTTAGTTTAAAAAAAGAAACAATGAAGAACTTACGAAATAACAAAATAAAATATTCAAATGATAAAAAGTTGATCATATCTTTAAACTCATCAAGTGACACACACTCTATATAGTTTATGACAGTTGAATGCAAAGCTAAGTAACAAATATCCATATAATATACATTTTAATCTGCATAATATAGAAAATACAAACAAAAAGAAAGAGAAGTAAGAATAAAAGTATTTTGTTCCTTATAGAAATATTCATAGATATGTAAGAAAGAAGTAACTAAACACTCCCTTTTTTCTATTATTGCTATCTCATATCCAATTTAGTTTGTCATGAAGTATCTCTTACAAGTATATCTCTTTCTCTCCTCTTATTTCTAAGCCTCTTAATGAGCAAAGGAAAGGGGAATGACATATTTCGAAAGCGGATTCCGAAACAGCAAACTTCGGTAGCACAGTATCATAATGTGATAAAAGAGTTGTATAGGAGAGAGAAATATGACACTTGCGACGGGGAATATTCTTTGCCACCGGGATATCATTATGAAGATAATGACAATGCCGTCTCCGATAACATTCGAATAAATGAGTTTGAAAGAAATTTAGCAAATACTTCTTTGAACACACAAATGACATAAGCATCTGTACAGAGAAAGGGAGTAGATATTTCACTAATGCATAAACACTTATCAGATGATTTCAATAGTGTACCATTTTCAAAACTACTTAAAGCACATCCTAAACTATAATCACATAGCATTTGCGTTTTATTACATTACTTATAGGATGGTAAGTATTTTTTCTTCAATGAGGATATTAGGAAAATGTGATGTTTCCTTTTGATTGAAGGTAAATAAGTGGGAGATAATAGCAGTAGTTGAAGTACTCTTAGTTTTCACAAAGTGTGTCACTGTACCTTCTCCTGATGTCGGCTAGGGTGGGGAAGTCATGCTAATTAACCAAATACTCGGGTGGATAGAAAAGCAGTAGAGATTGAGAAATCATTAAAGTATCCGACTACCCTAAAATTGTAAACTTTGCCAAAAATTGACAATTTTTATGATTTTGTTTTATATGCCATCTTACTGGCTTTATAAAGATATCAAGTTTATTATTTTCCGTTCACTAGAACAAACACTACAAGTGTTTTAGTAAAAGTAGATGCTTTACTTAAAGCAAGATGTCATACTTTAAAACGCGCTTTACTCCAAATGTGTTTTTTTTTTGAAAAAGCTCAAACGGGGCCAGCGATTACAGAAAAAGTTTCGAAAATAATTTACTGAAATTTGTATCATTGTTTTATTACAAAATTTAGAGCTCCTTACGTGAATATAACCACTGTTTTTTAAAGAAATTTTATGTAATAACAAAGATTAAGTGCTCTGGATTTTGTAAAAATTAAAATATCTCTTATCCTGATGGTTATTTCAAAAATGAACAACATAGCAATACGCCAGAGTTGAAAAATTGAAATTCTGTTTATAAACTTTTGGTACAGAATGGGCCGCGTTTATGTAATTTTTTGTCAATTTTTACCCACATTTTTTCCCCTTTTAGCAGTAACAATTTATTTTTATCTTTTTAATTTTAGCTTATTTTTCTTAAAATGTTCTACACAAACCTAAAAACAACATAATCTCCATATCTCCATTTTTTTTAAAAAAAAGTTGTTGCAAGTAGTCGGATACCTTAAATCAAATACGAAACGATAACAAATAAATAGTAATAATTATTCACTTTTATTAAATTAATGTTAACCCTGATTACACGTTGTTTTGACAAGGCAAACTAAATAATAAGAAATAATTGGTATCTGTTAAATGAGATACAACCTCTGAACTCGCCAAAAAACGAATCTTCTGAAACTTTATAATAAATAAATAATTATAATTCCGGACGATAATTAAGAAATAAGACATTGTCCGAATAATATATATTCTCTATATCCCCATCTCTTATATGCTATTTAATAGTGACGTTCATTAACGGCATTGAGTTGCTCTAAATCAAAGGGACAGTTTGACAGGGTGGAAAAACCCCGTTAGGGATGATAGACCTTGCGGATGGCCCATTGTTAGAACAACAAGGTATTTAAATTATCACTGAAATGTTTTTAACTTTACCTACTTTAACCCAATAATGTAAATATATAAAACACTGTAAACAAAATGGAAGTTTTTAAAGGATGAACATATTTATTAAAATTTAAAGCTCATCCACAATTCACTTTCTAATATTTCACTTTAAAAAAATCCTAACTAATACACACATTTTAAAGTATTTGAAAATAATTTTCTTTTTTTTTAAATTTATAATTAATTTAAACTAAAATTTTTTCTATTAAATTTATTTCATATAAATAGCAAAAATATACTTGTTGTTGTTGCTAATCCTCCAGGGTCTGACGAAGTCAGACAAGATCAGTTAAATTGTTGACTCTCAAAAAGTCCAGCACAAGAAAGGGATCGGTGTAGATATCTTTGCTTGTGAGATCCATATAACGCATTATGTGCTCCGGGGAAGCCTGGTGATTTTGACACCTTGCACAGATGGGGAAGATCTTCTTGCTCGCTGAGAATGAAAGACACTTGTTGTGACCACTAGCAAGACGAGAAAGTGTAGTCTGGGAACATCCGTCACACTTGAGGGCTAGGGTCAGTTCAATCTATTATCCGCATACCAATGATGAGTGGGAGGCGCCTTCCGCTCCCCCAAATTTTGAGATTTTTTTTAACGAGTATAATTCCAGATAGGTAAAGGCGGATGTAGAGGGACTTGGAAGATAAAAATATACTTAAACTATTTTTACTACATTATTTATTTTGAAATTTATAATTTAGACACAGTTTTTAATACTCTATTAAATATTATCCGTCTCCAAATTGCCTTTGGATATCTCTATCATAAAACTACCAAATAAAAAAAAATTAGTCTTTTTATCGGTGAAAAAGAATCGTTTTCCAATCACTTGGATAGGAAATGTGCTTTTGATAAGATTACGAATTTTTACCCCTGAATTCTTTGCTAAGCTCTAATGTTTTCCCAATGTCTGATTGCCTAATAGAAAACCAATATTTAAAGGAGTATTTATGATACCGTTTCCTTTCAAAGATCAATTCACTTTTGAATTGATATATTAGAAATATATGCGTCTTTAAGAGTATTTGTAAATATTCACATTTCCTATTTTGTGAACATAATTTTCATTTTTTTTTGTGCACTTTATTACCATTTATCCTACTTTTTACAAAATATATTACGAAAAAAAATTCAGACAACAACAGCAACAAAAAATGTGAAGTATGAATAGAAATGTTGTTGAATATAATTATCTTAAATGTAGATTCAGCATTAAAGTCCCTGATTGAAAATACCGGAATTGCGTTAAAAATATTTCAACAAAAATAATTGCATCGACTAAACTATTAGACATGCTCAAGAGGAATTGCGAATTCATTTGTAAAAGAGCAAATTTAAGTACAATGAATTCCGTAATATATTACGAAAATCCTAATACATTATATTAGAATTAAATCTCTCTCTCTATGAAGTATTTGATTACAAAAAGGACAAAAATGGTTACACAAAATAAATATATGAGAAAATCTGAAAATAAAACAGATTTAGAAAAAAATGCAACAAATTTTATATTGAACCAAATTTAATAAATTTTCAATTACAAAAAACATTTTTTATTTGAAAAGTATGTTTTTTTCTTCTCATATGCATATGCAGGAATGGATTTGCCCGCTGTCCCCGCTGACGTAACGCCAAAAAAAAACTGGCTGACAAGGCAGTTCAAGTATAATGCGGGAACCATGGATCAATTAGACGATAGGACGGGAAACGATAAGAAATGAGACGATTGCGCGGCAAACGAGATTGAAGGAAAGAACTGCGAGACGATGCTGACGAAATGGACTCCTCGTGGAATCCAATGTGTTATCTTTGACGATACTTTAATTACTTTTTTTTTTACCTATAAGGAAATAATTGCACTTAATAAATATATAATTTAAATTTTTCTGGCCGTTGCCACTTTCTATACATACAAATGCGTTTGCTTTTGAACAATAACTCTTACATTCGATTTTTATTAAATGAATATGAATAAAATTTGCACAAAATTAATTTTAAGCATCAAAATTTTATGTGCTATCTTGACTATATAAAAAATTTTCAAATTTTCAATATTCTATTAGGTTTAAACGTAAAACTATAAATTCAGTTCACTTCAATTATTTTTTTCAATTATAATTGCGAAAATTATATAACTTACAAAAAAGAATAATTCTTATGAAGAGAAAAAGATTATCAATTTTCTCCACGATAATCATGATGAGAAATTTTTTGAGTGATACGTTTCCTCAGTAATCAACTAAAATATAATTAAAAATTACAAGATTTTTATTAATGACTGATACTGAACGCAGATTTAGTAAAATAAGTGACAGAAATTCAGATATTTTTAAAAGTTAAAATATATTTTCTTCAGTTAGGAAGACATTGTAAAAATTATAATTCGCATTAATCATAATTAAAAAAATTAATTAAGTTTCCATTCCTTTAAATAATTAAGAGAAATATACTAAGCAAAACGACATATTTTTAAGAATAACAAAAGTTAAGCTCTTCATAGAACTACAAAATATTGA
Organism: Trichonephila clavata; assembly: GCA_019973975.1. Lineage (NCBI taxonomy): Eukaryota > Metazoa > Arthropoda > Arachnida > Araneae > Nephilidae > Trichonephila > Trichonephila clavata. The sequence goes on along the minus strand of BMAO01000790.1, from coordinate 2,831 downwards.
GTGAATTTTACATTTCATATGTTTCGCTGTGACATCATATTAATCCACATGTAGAACTAAATATTAACTCAAATGTTTCTGTGAATATCTATTTAGGTTAAAATTATCCCGTTCATTTTCTATTTTAAATTTTTATTTTTAATGTTCATTTCAAATAACTCTTTTCCAGTAAACAACATATTTTTTTTTAAAAAGTCAAATTTTAGAGATAAATATAGATTAATTTTTTTAAGTTATTTTTTTATCATGTGGATATTAGGATTTATTTTGACTGAATTTTCTTACGTGCTATTTAACATTAAGTACTTTTATTGCATTCTTCGTATAAAGGGAACAATTTTTTTAAAAAAAAAATAAATAAACAAATAAAATTTTTAAAATTTGATGAAATTATTCTTAAGTATTCGAATGAAGGGAATTGGTATTCCACTCTCCAAAATTCTACATTTCTCCAACTTGAGGATTTTGGCTGCTGTGACACGAAATATCGACTGTGACACATTACAACGACAGCGAGAAGGATGTATCATATTGACCAAAGTTGGGATAGAACCAATTGCAAAATACAATTCCACTTTACTTTCATTAATTAAATATAAGTAGTATCAAGTACAAAAATACTTATTGCTCGAATTATCATTGACAGTATAGACTTCGAGCACGTAATACAGTTATTTGTACTGCCACTCAAAAAATGCCCTCTCTGATTCTTGTTTATTTTTATTGTATTACAACTCTTATTTAAATTTAAGAATAAGTTGCTAAGGAAAAATATTTAAAATAAAGGATCGGAAATCTATGTTGACAATTGACTTTTTACACATACGCGTAAAATTTTATTTACAGTGTAAAAAAGACTAGTGAAATTGTTGAGCCTTACCGACCTAAGGTAAATGATAAAATATTTCAAAAAGCGAATTTATTCCAGCATTTTGATTTGTTAAAATGGAGTTCTGTCTCCTAAGAGAGCGAGCGCTTTTGTATGGTTCTGAACATTTGTCACAGTTGTCTATTTCCCAATTTTTTCCAATTGAGAAAGAACTTTTTGAAAAATATATTCAATGACAAGTTTTTCAATATTACAGAGTGCTTATTCGATTGAATGTTTTCCGTGCTGTGTAACAGATGTTATTGGCTATAACACTGTGTTTACTCTCTGAAACGATTTGCTTGTTTAATATAAGAAGAAATATAGAGTATAAATTTTTCGTAATTATGTATTTGAAAATTTACTAAGATATATATAAAACTAACGACATTTTCTTCTGCTAATCCTAATTTCTAGTAGTTTTAATTTTAATAGGGGTAATCTTTGGCTGTAGAAACATTTAGCACATAAAAGTCGCGTACGAATAAAACAATGACATCATTCGGTTATGAATAAATGCTAACAATTTCAATTCTGTTAATTAATCATTACAGCCATGTTGCAGAAATGAAATTAAAAGATTTAAATTTAATAGAATTTGGCTATTTTATATTAATTTTCATGAGGAAATAATATTTGATATAATTAACAATTCCTGTAATGAAAATCGCGTGGTATGGTTTTTCTTTTATATGTGATTTATCAATTGTCAGAGTATTTTGTATCGAAATAAAGGAGGTAGGATCACAAAGTGAGCTGTAAGCAATAGTTTAGCTAAGTTATATTTACCTTTTTTAAAAGAAAAAAATACAGTATTAATTATTATTTATATATATTTTAGAGATATATTGATAATTTAACTATTCTAAATAAAATTAGTGAATACACTCCTAATATTTATTTTATACTAATTGTCTGAAATTGATTAAAACAGCAATTAACCCGCAAACTAATTTGTAATTTTGATGTAATTTTGAGTTTAAACAAAATAAATTAAAAGTAACAGTTTTGATAAAAACGGGAAGTTTAATTTTAATATAATTTAACTACCCTATTACAAAAGTAATAACCATCTTCGTATTTATAGAAATAGTATTCCAATTATTTACAATGTAACAAAATTTTAGATACTAATATAGTAACACAGTTAACAATTTTAAAGAATTTAATAATTTGTATTTAGATCATAATTTTCCTTTAATTTTCTGTATGCATAAATTTGAAACATGTTCAATATTTTTATTTATTTTAAAATGTTATTTCTTTTGAGTTTGAATTAATATTTTGAATTTGGTTTTTGTTTCTCAATTCTACATACTTCTATAAGATGACCATACAGGTTATTTTATTTCATAATTTTTATTTTCATTTAGATTCTATTTTTATTTTTTAGTTCTTTTTTTCATAATAAATTATTTTTAAACGTTTATATAATCTGATACTTCCTTGTTGTATCTATTTGTTTAAAATATTTTAACACTGTTTCTCCAGAGTGATACTATTTTAATTTTTTTGGCGGAATCTGATAGAAATTATTTCAAGTTGCTATTAAAAAATTATGTATCTTTAAATTTTTCATTTTTTATTCTTTGGTATGTAGATTAATAATATTACCTTGAGACTTGCTCTTGGAAATTAGCTTATAGTATTTTAAGTATTGGTTATTTAGTATTGTATTACTAAACTTAGAGTATTTTTAGAAACTAACTAATTCTTTCTCTGTTTTTTTAAAGTTGTGTTACAGAAAAATACAGCAGAAGTTTTGACTGGCTTAAAACTAAGTTTATCCATACATTCTTAATTGTTAAGAATAAGAATTCGCTGTTGTATCACTGTGGCCATTTACGTTGACCTATACTGTTTTGCAATGATTTATAGTTTGGCTTTAAATTAAATTTATGGATAGTTGGTAAAAGATTAAAGATTATACGATTAATGATATGGTTAATTATATATATATATA
>BMAO01000789.1:0-33802 GCA_019973975.1 Trichonephila clavata | reverse complement strand
TCTTTCATTATTACTTCTTTTTTAATGTAACGTGGGGGGAAAAACTTCAATATTTTAAAAGAGACGGATATTCCAATCCGTCTTCTTTTGAAAAAAAAAAGTCATTCTTTTCCAGAAGATTTTGAGCTAGGATGAATAGTTTGTTGCAGATCTTTCCTCATAAGGAAGATCGACACTAGCATTTTACGAAACTAGAAACTATATATTTATAGCAATATATTGACCATTATCTTAAAAAATATATATAAAGCGAATTTTTCAAAAAATGCAAATTTAAAAAAATAAACAAAATTATAAAAAAAAAAATTGAACAAAAAAAGGAACGTATTAAATTAACGTAGAAGAGTTTGTTTCTTAAGGCAACTGGTAAGATCTTTAAATTTATTTTATCTTTGATACTTGACATTTGGTTTTAATTGTATTTAAGGTATCCGAACACGTTCGAAGTTGTTTTTAACAAAATAGCATACTAAAACATTATAAATGCTCTTTTAGGACTTAATACCAATAAATATTACTATTAAACTAACAAAATTTAAAATAAATTACCTGAATTTCCAAAAATCACAATAATAAGTGAAATTTTAGCAAAAGTTTTGAAAAACTTGAAAGCAGTTAGAAGAAAAACGTAATAAACAAATAATAGTAAAGTATTACTAAACAAATTAGATGCATTATCTAGAAAATGTACTAAAATTTAAATTTTTGTATTAAAATTTGAAAATTTCAGAGCTTATTGAATAAACATTATAAGAAATGTTACATTTTTTTAAGACCATTATTTAAATAACAAGCCATAACCCAAAAAGTATTCGTACAATAAGAAATATTTTAGTAAATTCTCTAAAAAAACATAAAAATATCAGGCTCAAAAAGTTTTATAGAAATTCATTCGTAATATTTTGAGTTATCAGACTCGCCATGATAGATTTTGAGCAGTTTAAATGCCCACTTCTGGTAGATCAAAAACCTACTTCCGGTTTTTCTAAATTTATAAAATGGATTGTAACTTGACCTCTAGGTAGTGTAGAAACAAAACAAAGTATGTTTCGTAAAGTCAAAAGATAGCTCTACTCAATAAAGTAAAAAACAAAAATATCTGTCTTGCTGAATTTGGTCATTTTCAACGTTTTCGGGATACCTTAAAAAAAAGGTCATTATTAAGTAATAATTCCGTATAAAAAATTTCACATTTGTTGTAATGTTTGTAAAATTAAAAACTTTTAAATATTTACTAACATTTCTTTAAATCTACAAGGCGTTTTTAAATATGCATATTTTCTTTCAATTTTTTTTCAAAGTACCTTATAAAATACTACATAAACTTGTGCATGGGTTTTTTTTATGCTGCTACTCATTAATTTTATGTTTTTTTTTTTCCATTGTGAAACATACAAAAATTCTCGAAAAAACAACAGTTTTGGTTTTGAAATTTTAAAAAAATTACTACGTATCTTAGAGCTAATTCCATGAACAGTTTCACAAAGTATACATTTTAGAATATTTATAAACGATTTCACATCCCTACCTCTGTTATAAAAAATGCCTTAGGGTTTTGTATGGTAGTATATGATCAAAAATTGAACATGGAGAAATATGTGTTTGAAGTTTTCATTCTATGAATAGCATGATATAATATTCCTCGAATGGACTGGAACTTTTATAAAATGTTAATTAGCTTATTTAAAACTGCTTATCGTAACAAATTGCAAAAATGTGGAACAATTAAACAGCATACTGGCATAATAATTATATAGAAAACAAATGAAAGATCAATATTTCATAAAACTTTACCTTAATAATTATAAAAAATAAATAAATACACACTCTTCAGAGCTAATTCCATTTTCTCAATTTTACAACTTAAGTAATGCATATTGTGTACAAAAGATGCTTATGTCTCTATTTTTTTTATTTCCATGATTTTAAAAGTCTTCGCATGTTAAACATTGTACGAGAATGAAAGTAAAATCAAATAACAATTTGGAGGTAAAATATATCAAAATCAAAGAATTGCATCTGTGCACATTTGTGTAAATAAATATCTTAAAATATTTTTGCTATTCTTGCGAATTAGATTTTCAATTACCTTAGTTATCAAAATGAGATTTAGCGTTTGTGCTTTGGGAGAATCCATTTTGAAATTTTTATTTCATTCATAATAATATCATAAAAAGCACGTACAACTTTTAAATCTTGACCAAATCCATTTGCTTTTAATATACAAAATAGAATTTTTGCATGAATTGTACAATTATTTCTTGAAATGATTTGTTACTGCATATATAATTAAACATAATGGCAGTCATTTACGCGCGGTAGAAAAATAATTAATTCATTTTTATCAGGCTCTTTTCTAGTAGATGATCTGAAATGTGGGTGTGGTAGTTTCTGTCCAGCATCAAATATTGCCTCATAACTTGAAAAAAAAATGCAGTTAAGCTTTGAAATTTTGTGGGCATGTTTATAATGATCCGAAATATCATATAAGCCAATAAAAATCCGATAGTTTGATGATTTTTTGGGTACCATGTCGCTTTAAATAAATCTAGAAACCCACTGTGTCTAAGTACCTTTTAAATAATAGAACTAGAAACAACATTTATATCTTTGCTTTTATTTTATGATATATAACCTTGAAATAGTATTCGGTCGTTTTAAAATAGTTAATTTGCAACAAGTAAAAAAAGAAATTATATTTTTCCCCCTCATTTTTATGAACTAAAAAGATTTACTAATTTTGTATAAAGTAGAAGATAAAAATAAAGTAAATATATAGAAAAAGATTAATCTCTTTAAAAACTTTTTTGAACACATTATTTGTTTTAGGATTCACAAAAAAATTTTTAAAATGACAGAATGACACTTTTCGGGTGAATTCATAACTGGATTATACAGTTTTCTGCCGAAAAAAAAAACATTTTTTTACAAAATAATTCAGGTTTTTCGTCGATCAAAAACCTGTTGTGGCTCTGTGATTGGATTAATAAGAATATATTAAAAATAAACAAATAAATTGGTAAAAGCATATTGTCTCAATTAGTCATGCATGCTAAAGGATATCCATTTTCATATCCGTTTTTTAAAAATATCATACACAAAGGACTTGGAAATTTAAGTAAAATCTAACAAATAAAAATGGGGCACCACAGGTTTCGTTGCGCTAGTTTCTGTTATTTATCAGTTTGGTGATCTTGTAGTATACGTAGGTTAGTGATAATTAGTCGTATGAGTTTCAACCAGGGGTACTCAAACTTTTTCCCACCGGACAACATACATATGGCAACTGTTTCACGCTGGCCACAACATGCTGATTAATGGGGGGGGGAGCCGCTATAAGAAAAAGGACCCTTAAAAAACAGAGCGTTTATCAAGAATTTAAAACTCCTAATTTTGGATTTTATTTTAAAACTATATATTAATCTCTATCAAACTCAACTAACAAAAATTTGGTTTTATGCATTTTTTATCCAGTTATGGTAATTTCGATTTCCTTTCATCAATCATTCCAAGCCCCTTGTTTGTATTCTACTGTCATAAAAACAAAGCTGCCATATAATTCTATAACGTGATCTATTTTTTGACAAAGCTTCACTTATTTTTATTTCAGATATTAATTTGCCATGTACAAATAATACCATGTACATGGTAATAATGAGTTTTTACTGTATTCAAGACTGAAATCAGTAATGTTTGTTTAAAATTATTTTAGACTTGCTTGAGTATTATTGTCTCAAATTTATTTCAATAGTTTTTGATTTTAGTAAAAAAATATCTGAACAAATAACTGAATTCATTAAAAAGTACATCAGAAGTATCTAAGAAGCACTCTAACAATTTTTGCATCAATACATATGTTTTGCCTTAACTATTTCATGTGTTTATACAGCAAATTTTGTAGAATGTTTTTCTTACTTCTGCAATGTGTGACATTATCACAGACAAAATATTTTGTCTGTGATAATGTCACAAAGTTTTTGTTACAAAGATTTTTTTTCTTATAAAAAACAATTTATCTCGTCTTGAAAAAGATCCTCAAGAAAGAGGGTCATTGAAAAATTTGCGTTTAGTGGTATAGTGAAGAGCAAACTTATATATTTTTTAAATATAACATTTTTATGACAAATAGAACAAATTGTTGATCCATGTTTTTTTTCTCTACGAAATAGTAAAGATTCCAATCGTGTGGAAACAACATATATTCTTTAAATATTTTTCCTCTTGGAAGAGTTAATGAAAAATTCGCTTCACACATAAAATTGTCACTACTTCACTGTTATTGATTATCACTAACCGTACAATTGTAAAAAGAAAAAAAAAGTTATCTCCCAATCCGTATCAGCATGACATCGATAGTAAAAAATATATACTTGATTGGATAAATGAATTTGTTAGTGAAACAGGCCATGACCGACCCATTTAGAAAAGTCCGGTGGGCTGGCTACATGTGACCCACTGGCCGCACAGGTTGAGTATCACTAGTCCAAACTAAGTCGCACTTCATATTACTTTGGCCTCTCCTACATAACAAACTATTTTTGTAAGAAATTAAGAACCTTTAAAGTATACTCGATCATCTCGAAATTCCGATTCTGTTATAGTGAGAAAGCAAATGACTAAATTTTAAATTTCAATCATACAATTCAAACAGGTATCTTTTTATTACTCAATTAGCATTGTATACCATTTTAAGACCCAGATCGTCTGATTGTGCTGGTTAGACATTCGTATTATTTTAAGACCTGAAAAGTCTTTATCTTTTAATATTATACTAGCTGCATGGCCCGGCGTTGCTCGGGCTTCTTCAAGTTTATAGATAGTTTTGCCTCTTAATATTTCCCCTTCCCGTCTCGGTATAATCACTTCCTGATGTGTTTGTGAATTTCATATTAATATATCATTAAAATACCCTTTTTCGAAATTTCTTCCCCCATTCTGTTTCCCGTCCGATTAGCCAGACGTTGCACAGGCTCCTATCGAGTACATCACTTTATCCCCATAGAAATTTCTTCTTTCCCTCTCGACACCAGCACTTCTAGGAGATTGATTTCTATATTTATGTCATTAAAATTCCTTTCTTTCCGAAATTTCTACCACTTTTCCTTGTTAGGAATATTTTTTTACTTCGTTTAACCCGGTGTTGTACTTGCTTTTTCGAGAATATAAAACTCTTTTTCCTTCCTTTCCTCAAGGATAAGATCAAATTTCTATTTTCGATTAAAAATTTACAAAATTAATCTTATTTTATCCAATAGAAAGCAACCATAGTACGATGTTTAAAATAATTTAGTAATGAATTATAAAAAAACAATACAGTGTTTAGTTTTTTTTAAAAAAATATTAATGTACATCCATATATAGCTCAATGGTCCGGCTTTGCACGGGATTTTTCTTGTGTATAACTGTTCTTGTTATTTTGTTTCTCACATACACAAGGGATATGTTTGCCTACCTCCTCACCGGCAGTTGTCTTTCCGCGCATGCAACATAAGCCCTCAAATTCTTGAATTCTGTGGTAGGCTTACCACCATTAATTATTATTGGCAGGGGTCAATTTTGTGAGTTATTTTAGTTACATTTTTACGGTTCCCCGAAATGAAAAAGTACCTTTTTTAAAAAACAGTTTTATGTATAAAAAATGTCAAAAGATAGAAATTTACAAAATTTCGTGAATTTTTAAAGATTATTACAATATTCCGTTTCAATTTAAATTGGAACCTTTGGGAAGGTAAAAAATTTACCAATATGCTTAAAAAACGGTTTTATCTCTTTTCGGAATTTAAATTAAAAAAAAAAAACCATAGAGATATTTGAGTTTTAGAAATTGTGTTTTTAATAAAAAAAAAAACATTTCAAATAAATCACATATCAAAAGCAGTTATTTTTCAATCAAAGTGAAGGAATTAGTCAATAAAATTCCAGTAAGGCTGAAAACTGGATTTTGACGACACATGAAGAATTGTAAAACTATGATTTCAAGGATATTTTTCACGTTAATCACATGTTAAAAGCTTTTTTCTTAATCTGTGAATGAATTAAATCAAAAAAGCTACGTCATAAAATTTCAGTTTACCTGAAATCCATTTTTAACGTCATATTATATCATTGTGTCATATGTTATGACTGCATGGCCCGACGCTGCACGGGCTGTTTCGAGTGTATAATTCTTTGCCAATGGAAACTTCCTATCTCGATGTCATTACTTCTTCGTTTTTGTGTGATTTTTATTTTTTTTTTGTCATTAAAACTCCCTTTTTCGAAATACCTAACACCTCTTCGCTAGTCTGATGGTATTGTTTCCCCTCTGCTTAGCCCGACATTGCATGGCTTTTTCAAAGAGTATAACTTTATCCGAATGGAAATTTCCTTCTCGATGCCAGCACTTCTGAGTGAGGGTGTATGCGTGATGTGAGGGATTTCTTTACTTATGTCATTAAAAATATCTCCTTTCTGAAATGTCTTCAATTTCTTTTCCTTCACAGATAGATTTCATTTCTCTCAGCTTAGCCCGGCGTTTATACAGGCTTTTTCGTGTATAAATCTCTTTTTCAGTCTTTTTTCCCTCAGTGGTAAGATCTTTTTTTATATTCCTGTTTTCGATTTTTAATTTACAAAACTAATCTAGTTTTATCCACAAGAAAAAAGACCATGTACGATATTATTATTAAATAATTAATTTTGTTATAAATATATAATACAAATCAATACCAATTTAGTTTTTTCACACTAGTTTTTTCACCACAGGCGTGCAATGTGTGTCTGTGCTGAAATTCTAATCATTTGCATATCTCACCTCCACTACAGCATGTTGCAAATTTCATATAATTTGCGTGCTTCCTTCAGAGTGTTGTATTTACGATGGCCAGCAGTGTACTTTCACCCCTCGTCACCAAAAAGTTGATAAAGTTAGCTTTCTAAAAATTGATTCAAAAAACGTTTCGCTTAAGAAGTATGCATAAAATAAATAGAAGTTACGTCAAAAGTGAATTTTAAACACAATCCGTTGTTGTTGTTGTTTCTTATTCATCTTGGTCAACAGAAACAGCTAAACCACATCCATGAACCCGCGCGTTTTTAAACAGTGAATACGTGCAGCAGGACTTGAGAGCAGCGTGCTCCTTGTGCAACCAATACAAGGCAAGATGTGGGCATGCATGGCTTGGGTCACTATACAATTCTAAAGAATAGGATAAACCTGTGCTTTTTAAACTTTCAGTGCCTGCGACCCAATATTTAATCATAATTTTCATCTTTCCAATACAATAACAAATTTATTGATTTCAATACAACTATATTTTGACGCTAAAACTATAATACGACTTTAACATCTACAGTGCCACCGGTGTATATAAACGTCTCACAATGCCAAATCAGTAATTGCCACGGACGTATATATACGTCTTTCCGAAGTGCGATCTTTTCTGTGTATTGCTGTTCATAAAATTATTCCGAAGGCCTTACAATAACAAAACTTTGACAGTTTTTGAGAAGAATTTACTTATTTCGGAGGCTTTTCTTATTTATTCCTTTTCTACCCCCTCCCCCGCATTCCAATACATCACATACGCACGCATACGAAGAAAACGGAGGCATTGGGGAGAGAATTGCATAACTTTTAACCAGTGGTTAAGGCAGTGCTTCTCATACTTTTAATATTTGTGAACCAATATTAAATCATAATTCATCTCACCCCCTCCAAACATCTCTCTCAGACAAAGCGTTATTTCCCCTGGGCATATATATACGTCTTTCTGCTGTACTATTTTTTCTGAGCACTGCTATTCATAAAATCAATCAGGAGGCAATGGAATGCAATAAAAGGGGCTTGACAGCGTTTGCGAAGAATTTACTTATTTCGGAGGATTTGCTTATTTATTCATTTTCTCTCCCCCCCACCCCACCCAAAAAAAACATCACATACGCAAGGCTAGTTGGAAAATAGTGGCATTGGGGAGCGAATTGATTAACTTTTAATGGGCATCAACTGGATTTATTACAAACCGTAGAAATGATCAAGATATGCGTTAGTTTCTGTCTATAATTTTGTGTATGACAGGTCGTGGGGTCACTGGTAATTAATAAATACTTGTTCTTAACTCAGTATTGCTAAATTAATTATAAAACGTATTGTGTAGTACTGATACTTTTTTAAGTGCATTATATCAGTGAAAATGAATGTGCCTTTTATTTTATTATTATGTCAAAATGTATTTTGTCTGTTTATTTCAGTAAGTTAGTAATTTTCTTAAGTAATCTTTAGCTTACGACTTTTCAATATGCTCGCGCCTCCCTCATAGAGTTATCACGCCCCCCCCCCTCCAGTTTGAGAAACGCTGAAGTAAACTATAAAACTCCCTATATGCCGCTGAGCCCGATTATGTCCACTGCGTAGCCTGGCAAGAATCATACATCCAAACAAGCACCAGGGACCTTCTACTTGCCTCAATCAAAGTAGCACCAGGGCAGTTTCTCTCATACTATTCATGTGCCTGCATCCAAGTGGAAGGGGTACCTTGTTTGACCACGGTAGCAATTTCTAAAATTCAGGCAACCGCCATGTGTAGAATCCTTATGGATGTCCTACTGGGCCAATCCATCTGCATTTTCTGCATGCTGGCCATTTTCGCAGACATTCGCGTATGGCGGTATCCACTGAAAAAAATCTAACAAAGGCACTCAAGCAATTTAAGAGCTGTACAATATTCGTTGTCGTTCTCTCACCATGCCTCCACTATTGAGACAGATTCTGAATATAAATGTCTAAAACATATTTTGAAAATCTAACTTCAAAATGCACACCAACATCACCATATCCTCAGCGTACTGAAGTTCGTACGACAGGTCCACTCACTTTGCGTTACGCTGCTCCTCCACAATTTTTTCATTTAAATAATATGAACAAAATTTTAAGCAATCCATATGGTAATTTAAGCAACCACTATGGACAACTGCAAATCACAATACTATGTAACACCCAGTACAGTTTATCCTTAATCAATAAATAGGAAACACATTTGAGATTAAAAATAAGTTACAACAATTTAAAATAGATAAAATTGTACGTAACAAATATGGAAAACATGCGTTGGCGATATTTTTTTCGGGTCATCTTTAACATGAACATTGAGAACTACAAAAATAATGACGGAACCAAATTTGATCAATGGATAAGTACTGTTCCGTTTGTTTTCTAATGTTTTGTTATGTCTAGCTTTATGTTCCCTATAACCGATATCGATAAAACGGGCTTCGCTTTGATGAAAAAATATAATACAATAAACAGTTGTGGTAAAAGTATAGGAAAACAAATCCTAATATAGTTACACTCTTAAAGAAAGAGGGGGGAAATATGGCTTCAAATCATGCCAATAGATTGTTTTTCGGTATTACTTTTCAATCCAATTTGACGGCAATTAAATAAGTGAATTAAATAAGGCATCCAAACACTCAAAATAATATATTTTTTTAATTACAGATACTTTAACTTAATAAAATTTTCATCGTAATGCGCTTATAATTAAGAACTGATTTCTAGCTATTACGGATTCTGTGTAGAGAGCGTATGTGCATACACATGTGTACGCGCATGGAAAAAAATATGTGAGTAAAAAAATTTCTTTTTACATTAAAAAAAAATTCTTAAAAATGTTTCTGTTTTTAATTTGAGTAATACTTAACATTTTTCTTTGTAAAACTAATTTAAAGAAAAAAATTAAAAAATTCCTAAACTGGAGAAAAAAAACTATATTAACAACATTTTAAAAATATCTAAAATAAATATAACTGAGAAAAATATAAGTAAGATTAATTGAAGTTAAAGCTATTTGAAACACACATAAACAATAGCCTATACTCTGATAAAAATATCAACAAGAGCATGAAGACGTAATATGAAATAAATGTACAATACTGACATTAATTTAAGTTATTAGCTATTCAAAGCGAACAAATAAATAAACCATTTATTTCAAGTTTGCTGAAAAAGGTAAAATATACATAGTTTCAATTAAATTCTATCACAAGTGCTAAAACACAAATGTAAGCACAAACCATATTGTCAAAACTAAAATGTAATGAAAGAATACTTTTGTGAAAATTAACTCGGAATTCCATTATTAATAGTCCGGTATTTTACAGCCATACATTTTAAGTATTTTATTCATATGATCTAGCGTACTTGAAACACAAAATAATAAAAACAGTATTATAACAAATTTGCTAATTATAAATACAAAATTTCCCCAACTAAACACTGAAGGACTTTGCAATGATGTGGTACTAATTTCAACTTTCTTTAGCTTTTGCTTCTAAAATGACACTAATTAGAAAATTATCTCAAAAATAATTATGAATACAGAGAGTTTTATTGAGAGTATGTCCTATCAGAAGTTCTAAAAAACACACTGCACTTACAATCAGAGATGTATATTAATATATTTGTGGTACATTACTTACCTAGTTGTGCCATAAGTCCTGACATAAAAATTTGAGATAGTCTCAAACACAACAGATGATTTTAAATTTCGTCGTTGGAGATCGTCTTTAATATTTTTTAGTTAATTGTTGTCTTTCGCGCATTTTGTTTTAAATAAATTAGAGTTTCGACACTTTGAACAAACTTGCACTAGATATTATTGCACATCAAAAGACGAAGCCTTCTCCGGTGATTCTTAAGGCTCTTAAATATTTGGACATTGAAAAATTATTCATTTATCTAAAATTAAAAGATTTTCTTAAAACAACAGCTTTTCAGACCTTACTAGAAACATTCTTCCTGACTTGATCAGAGCACCAGTTCTCTTCAAAGCAGTCTGGAATATCATTTTTTGTAATTCTTGTTGAAAGAAGAATCGTCTTATTAAACAGTTGAACATATTGAAAAAACAATGAGTTACTTAATACATGAAGACTTTAAGCTAAGAAGTTATCAGAAAATAACTGGTTTCTTCCTGTTAAACAGTTGAACATATAAAAAAAACAATGAATTACTTAGTAAATGAAGACCTTAAGCTAGGAGGATATCGGAGAATAACTAGCCATTTTCCAACAGAGTAATTAAAGTACCAGAGGTACCTTCAAACAAAAACACTGTTACGTCGGCATGATGATAACGGTCACAGACGAGATCTGCTTACCGACGAGAAATGTTATGACGTTGAAAAATATTTAATCTCCTGAATGATTGTGTAGGCACAAGGAATACCGAATCATCTAAAGGGATGGAAAATTGGCCTTCCAGTGTTCCTGATTTACATCCACTCGATTATGAATTGTGGTCAGTATTGCAGGCAAATGTGCGCCAAAGTGGCTTCCCAAATAGGACAGAAAAGCAGCAATGGAAATTCCCATTTAGGTAATGCATTTCTTGATATATCATTGGACAAAGAGATTTAAAGTCTGTGTAAAGTCAAATGGTGATTGGTTTGAATAAGAATTGCCTAATGTCAAATCCAAAGATAAATTAAAACTTTAAAAAAAATTAAAGTTAATTTTCAAAGTCTTTTTATTTTAAGTCATTTATAATTGTATCACTTCCTAAGGAATGACAAGGTATATAAAATACGATAAAGAAAAACAAATTCTGAACCAAGTCATTTAAATATAATTGACTTTTTGTAAAGCGTTTAAAAACTTTTTTTCCGTTGCAAAACACTCGAAGAAAACGTTACGTACTAAAAACGCCATTGCATCGTAGAATTGGCATGTATTGCATAACCAAGCAAGGTTGAGGAGATTAAAATGAACTACTATACAAACTAAGCTATACAAAAGCTAAGTGCTTTTAATTAATTTACTCTAAGAACACATAAAAAGTATTATGACACTTTCTTCTTATACAATAAAGCTTCAGATTCCTACCTTATTTCTATTAGTCTTGAATAAACTACTTTTTGCTTTTGTTCTTTTCTTGATAGGATTAGTTTCTCATTGTTTACTTTTGCCTTCAATTTTTATCTCTCGCTTTCAGCAAGTTTCTTAGCTATCTTAATGAAAGAAACTTAAATAAAAGAAGTTTCGTAATATATTGTAGATAATGAAAAGCTTGTGACTTAGAAGGAAGTCAAATTCTGAAGTAATTGTGATAAGCTTATGCACTTAATTAACAATTCCTTTAATATTCTAACAAATATTTTAAGTATTTTGATTTTACCTTATTCATTTAAGTATGTCTCATATAAGCTTAATAGATTCTATTTAACTGAAAAGAAAATTTAAAGCTTTATGTATGGTATATAAGAAAAAAAAAACTTTTCATTTTAGTATCTTTTACAATTCATTCTAAGCAAAATGTTCTTAAAACAATCTTATAAACAAAGCTCTTCCTATGGCAAATGTATCCATTTTTTTTATCACTTAAGCGGTTAATTTGTTTGCCCACATGTTAAAAAAGACACGCTTTTTATTGAATTTAACTAAGCATAATACTTAACCGAATACTAAAATGTAAGAATTTAATTTTAATTTTTAATTTTAAAGTTTTCATATTGTTTTTCTTATTTTATAATTGTTGAACACAAAAAACTCTAAAATATTACCTTTTTCTAAGTAGACTATGCATGTTATGAAGAATGTTTCATATATCTTGAAAGAATTTATCTCATATTTAAAAAAAAATCATATTCATCCCTTTTTTTTAAATGGTTGTGGATTTTTTTATTGTGAGCATACATATATGCACACATAATTTGAAGCATGGTGTAATACTAAATATTACTTTGCAATGGAAACAAAACTAATATCGGGTTTTTTGTATTAACTTTTCATTTTCATTTCTTCTCAAGCAACAAATTGCACATTGTCTTGCATATCCCAGTTCTTTATCGAATATTTTCATACATCTAGATTCCTGCCTTCAATGAAAAATTATCATCTTCCCCACAAAGAAAATCCAGAATGAAAAGTATTTCAGTACCATGAACAAATTAATCTCTTAAAAACACACTAGCACTAATAATCTCACTATAAGAATTTTAAATATGTGCAAATCAAAGATGAAAAGATGGAAATATCAGTGCCCGTAGAGCGTACGGGCAAACCGGTTGTGGCCAGCGTTCGGTATCATTTGCTGTGTACGGGCAAACCATGGCTAATCTAGTATTATTTTATGTTGATAATACTACTTTTGTGTATCATAAATGTCAGTTGATTCCGAATTTTATTTTTCAGTGTCATAAGTGGTGTTCTGTATTTTATAACCTCAGAAAATAAGTAGGTGCCAAATTAATCAGTTTCAGACATGTATTTGGCCCATTTTCCATTAAAAAGATTTATATATTAGTGCCTCAAAATAAAAATTCTTATTTCTAAATTCAATTCATTTGAACTTTATTACAATATTTTTTTAAATATCTCAGTCCATGTTACATTATTTATGAAAATTCCTACAGTACCTACTTAAAAAATTCCTACTGTAAGTTATTCTCATTTTTAAATGCTTTTTGCGCTTCTAGATTTTTGATCCGTTGAAGCATTTTTAAATGTACGAATAAACTATACTGAGAGAGAGAAAGAGATAGATAGTGAGTGATCAATTATTTCTGAAGTTGAGCAAAAGCAAAACATTCATGTTCTGTTATAATGCATGAAATTTCGTACTCTCATGTTTCCTGGAACAGTTCTTTATGAGTTTTATATCATAATTGGTTATTAACCCGCGGTCACTCGCACCTGTTTTTGCTACCGTTGTAACTCGCGGGGTGTAGAGAAAACCCCAAACTTTTAACACCTGTATTAAAGGATGAAAAAAAAAAAAGTCAATTATGGTACATATTTATAAAGTACAAGATGTTTTTTTGTATTATGTAACTAAAATTATTAAATTTATTGCACACAAATAAGACTAATATTAATTTAAACTACACCTACACAATTTTAATTTTAAAACACATATACTTTTATATTTTTTTTCATAAAACACAAGTAACACGTTTTTTCCAGTAATAAACTTACTTTGTAATTAATGTTAAGGATAGTAGAAAGTAGAAAACAAATATTTTAATCAGTTTCCAAACATTCAGAGCAGACTGTATTCAGATGCTTTAAGCACATGTTTGTTTTTTATTCAAGGCAAACACAATTGGTTTTTACATCTTTTACCCGTGAACAAACAGTGCAGAGCCTCTTTTTTGGGGAATTAATGCTGTTTTTACTATCTTCTGTTTCAGTAAAGCTTCTTTTGAATTTTTTGTCAATTATTTGTTTCCGTGAATTTTTTTTGTTGTTTCTTGCTCAAAGTTTCTTCCAATTCTTGTGCCGTATCCATGAGATGAATAATATTGTGCTCTTCTGAAATTACACAGTCTTCGAAATCACTTAGTTCATCCTCAGAATCTGTCCATACAGTATCTAATAGATGACCGAGTCACTGTTGCTCCCTTTCCCATGGAATTTTTGCAATAATTTCTGAAAAGTGTTTTAAAATTTTTAACAAAAAATAATATTTTACAATTATTTTTAAGTTTTATATTATTTTAATACTACAATTATTGAAATTTTAAATAAAATATACATGCATATTAATTTATTAGGAAAGAAAATATTAACAGAAAGAGTGAAACACTTACCCTATTTTAGATGCCTTGAGTAAGAAAATGTAACTCAATCTCTCACGGGGAGCTCTCAGCACCCCACATAAATTTCGAAGGTCATTACGTTTCAGTCGTCCGAGCGAGAGTGATTGCATCATGCCTGAAGGTTCAATAACCCAAAATGTGCACCTACAGAAAAAATCGCGGTTCTGCGTATTCTTTTTGGAATTCTAGGAAGCCTTTCTTGTTGCTGGAGTGTACACAACACCTCGCGCGAGTGATCGCGGGTTAAGCATTACACTTACGAGAGATTTGGAAAATAGCTGAACTGTAATATTTTTTTTAATTCAAATTTCATTCTTTTATAAAATCATGAAAACAAGAATAATGTATCTTGTGTAACGAAAGGTTTTTGTTGTTTGACCATTATATTACAAAAATACTAAATTCAACTCACTGTTATAAATTGTTTAACTTTATTCACAGCTTCTTTATAAGAAGACATGTTAAAATTTTTAGGGTGTTTTCGGACTTTAATTAAAATAGGAAATAAAACAAAAATAACAATATGTAAATATTAAATACTTAAAATCTGAAAGTTCTTCAAATTTTATACGTTTGAGTCTTTCTGTTTTTGTGCTACATCTTACATACACGCACGCTCACTTTTTTTATTAGTATAGATGTAGCGGATAGAATTATTTCAAAAATTGTATCTAAACCCAACTACTACATAGAAACAAATTTTAGTAATGAATTTTGGAAAGATTTTACAGTAAATTTCTTTATCCATTTATGAAACCTCGTTTGGAGTTGAGTTGCGTGATATAAATGATGCGCGTCCCAGCCGTTTTTCAAAGAAAAAAAACTTCGCAGCTAATTGAATGCTTTTCCATCAGAAAAAATCCCAAAATTTTAGTAGAATGAACATCTTTATAAAATGGTCCGATTAATATATATATATATATATATATATATAATAACAATTATATAAAAGTAATGTAATATATCTAATGTAAGAGTATTGATCTTTTGGATTATAACGGGCATTAGCAGGTGTTATGATTCATGTAAGAAAAATGAAAAATTGTTAAGAAATTGAATATCATTCATTGATTTGATTTATTAATAGGATGATTCTGGGTAAGTTTTTGATGATTTATGTAATCTTTGTTGATGTTGTTAGGTATTTAATTTGTGAACATACTGCGTTGTTCTTGATTTGAATTTTCAAAATTTTGAGGTTTTTCGTTCTATACAACCATATCAAAGATCGGCGCATCATCTTTGATCTTTTATGGTTGTTATATTACGTACTTAGTTGTCTTAGCATTTTAACAAATTTATGTTATATCTTTCAGAATGCAATGGCGAATAGTTTAATTTTTTAGGTATTAAAAAATTTGAAATTTTTGAGAATTTGCATATTTTTAGAATAGTTTACCAAGTTGCAATAGGAGGAAGGTTGGCGGCATCAAACTAGTTTAATCCCACTAATCGGTCATAAGTCCAAGGTTGCACTTAGATATTTTATAAATTTTATCTTATACAATTTTAATTTCGTTTGAAAACGTTGGATCTTTATTATTTTTGTATTCGCTATTGATATTTTGAAATGGGATGTTGTATTCTAGGATTCATATGTTTTCGAATTTTTGCTTAATTATAGTTGTGTTATTTGTTTATATATATTTAAATATATATATACAAACGTCACACCCCCGTCAATTGTGCCTGACGAGGCACTGCACGGGAGATGACACAGACAGACGCCAAGCACTGACGAGACGTAGGAGAAAGACGTTCTCCCTTTGGTATTCAATACATCTTACCATTTAATTCTTTTTTGCTTAATAAATCAATTTTAGAATCCTATTGTTGTAGAAATTTAAAAACAGGATGCACTCAGAGTAGCAAAGTTTTTAAAAGATAAAATGTTAAAATACAAGTTATTTGAAGTTTTGAGAACAGACGTACATTGATATAAATTCCAGGCAACATCAGAATAATTATCTACCATTTTTTTTTTTTATTTAAAGCGATATGGTACCCTAAAATTCCTGAACCTATCGAAACTTTTTTATTGGCTTATTTCATACCTCTAAACTTTATAAACATGTCTTCAAAATTTCAAAGCTTTATCTGCATTTTTTATCAAGTTATGGAGCAATATTTGAAGCTGGACAGCATCTACCACGCCCAGATTTCAGATTATCTGCTAGGAAAGAGCCTGATAATAAAGGACTTAAATATTTTTCTACAGTGTGTAAATGAGACATTATATATGCGATAACAAATCATTTCAAGAAAGAATTGTGTAATTCAAGCAAAAATTCTAGTATGTGAATTGTTTATTGAAGAGCAAATGGATTTAGTCAAGATTTAAAAGTTGAGTGTGTTTTTTATAATATTATTACGAATGAAATTTAAACTTCAAAACGGATTCTCCCAAAACATAAATACTAAATCTCATTTTGATAACTTAGATAATTAAAAATCTCATTTGAAATAATAGAAACACTCTCCCATTTTTATGTATTGGTTTTTTCGGTGGTATAAATATATCCCATGTGTGTGAAATTCAGCACTTTTATTATTAAAATATTTTGAGATATTTATTTAAACAAATGCACCTATGCAGTTCTTGATCATCTATGATTTTGATATATTTTACCTATAAATTGTTGTTTGATTCTGCTTTCATTCGTGTACACTATTTAACATGCGAATGCTTTTAAAATCATAGAAATAAAAAATAAAGGCATAAACATCATTTATACATGTTGTGCATTAGCTCTGAGGTTGGAATTAGCTCTGAAGTGTGTGTATTTTTTTTTATAATTATTAGATAAAATTTATGAAATATTGATCTTTCCTTCGTTTTCTTATATATATTCATTATGGCAGTATACTGTTTAATTGTTCTACATTTTTGCAATTCCTTATGGTAAGCAGTTTTGAATAAGCTAATTTACATTTCATAAAAGTTTTAGACTATTTGATGACTATTATATCGTGCTATTCATGGAATGAAAACTTCAAACTCATTTTTCTCCATGTTGAATTTTTGTACATGTACCTTTTTTTGATAATTAAGTGTGGGTTTGAACTTTTTTATACATGTTCTGAAATGTATGTTTTATAAAACTGTGCATGGAATTAGTTCTAACGTGTTTAGTACTTTTTCTAAAAAATTTCAAAATCAAAATTAATTTTTTTTTGAGAATTTTTGGAAGTTTAGCTATAAAAAAATTAATAAAAAATTAAAGGGCAGCAGCAGAAAAAAAACCATGCATAGTTTTATGTAGTATGTTACAGGGTACTTGTAAAAAAAATTTTAAAAAAAAAGAGTCATATTTAAAAAAGCCTTAGGAATTTTAAAATTTTTTTAAAAAGTTTCGAAAAATTTAAATTTTACAAACATTTTGCAACAAATTTAAAATTTTTTGCATGGAATTATTATTAAATATTAACCCCTTTATAAAATACAATTAAAACCAAACATCAAATATTGAAAATAAAAAAAATTATCAAGATGGTACCATATCGCCTTAAGAATCTCTAAAATGGCGCAACTTTATCTTGAGTGATCTGATTTTTATTTACTTCACACTGTGGAGCATCATAAGTGCTATTGGGAACGTACCTTGTTATTTTGCAAAAAAAAAATGTTAATTTATAAGTAGACATCTGAGCCGCTTGGCAACCTCTCTCAAAACGTCCATACCACTCGAGTGAGGGTATTTTCATTCTCATTTGGTTTAAAGTACAGTTGACTCTCTATAATTCGAAGTTGGAGGGACCAATGAAAAACTTCGAATTAACAAGAGAGCAGGAAAAGTTCTTTCTTAACCTCTCGAACAGGACTCTTTCATGCCTCACCAAATCTCTTTCATTCCTCATTGGAAACAAAATCGTTTCTCCCTCGGTTTCCTCAGACACTGTCCCCACCACCATTGGTTCTGTCGACTGTATATAGTACCATTCCCTCTAGACAAAGGAATTCAGTGGCACTAGGTTTCGCACTAGTGACTCGTCATAATAGGCCAAAAACTCGTGACCATGACCACTCAGCTATCCTGACCACCGTAATTTTAAGAGAACAAACTGTTAGTAAAAGTAAAATATCTTAGTAAGTAAAGAACAATGAAGAAGAGCATATCCGTCGAATACAATTGTTGGATATTTTCTCTAATGGCGTCCTCTTATCCTACAACATCCATTCCAATACAGGAATCTCCTTTCTAATGTTCATTTAAATATCATTATCAGGAATGAGACATAATTGACTTGAGCTTAATGTCTACTCTTCACTTAATCCTTGAATCATTGAAAAGCGATAAGTTAATGGATGCACTAACCGCATTCACGAATAAAAGCTCTGAATCTAATTACTCGTCCTGACCTTAAGTAACCAGATACAAGATCATTAATACGGTACGTTATCGTTACTAAGATATCGAAAACTCGCAGTACTTAGCTTCTGTCCAGGATAAATTGAGTTAATTTAACTACACATTGAGGCAGGCGAAGGTTAGTTCCACTAGGGATTCACTGAGAGGGGAGAAATGGGCAAGATTGCAACCAAAATTGAAGATCGTTTTGGCTAAATTCACAGCATTCGAGTTTGAAAAGCCTATTAATTTAGAAGCCGTTGAGAATTCTAGCCTTAGAGGAAATGGAATGTAAGTGATCTCTTTAATGGAAAGATTGAATTCTTTCCAGATATGGAATTGATAATTTTTCTTTTATCTTAAGGACGGTTATGTGGATAGTTACAAAGGATAATAATTATTTAAAGCGACCAACTTTTGGTTTCATTATTACATTACAATATTATTTAAATGTAATTTTTTGAATATAAAAATTATATATTTGTAATTACACTAAAATATTTGTTTGGCAAATAAGGAAGAAAGAATGAAATGTTTTCAAAACATTCTCCTTTTTTGAAAATTATTTCGATAATAATATTTTGTTTATGTATATAGTTAAGACTTCTTTACATAGCCTTAACCAGGCCTTTGAAACATTCACAACATTTTCAGAGTTATTATAAATTGAAATAATAATGGGTGTTTTTTGTGTTCAAATTTCAATCAATTCAGTATTAAAATATGAATCATTGTAATAAATTGTATTTTTCAAAAATCATATTTCAGGCTCTGTACAGGAATCTTAACCATATACAGGCAGAATATTATTGTTTTAGAAGCATTTTTTTTGTAAATGGAAAACGTTTTAAAACCTATCATTATTTCTAAAATTTTTGTTGAAAAATTGCATTTAAATAATTTTTGATTGCATACTATTTTTAAAATACTTTATACGTATGTTACAATTCAGCTAAAACTAAATAACAAACAAAAAAAAATCATTTACACATGTTTTCGAAATAACGGTTTCGAGCATGTCGGACAATTTAAATGTGTTATTTGGTAATTATCAGTTTGAGTTGTTAAGATTTGTCATTAATCCAGCTATCAGAAATGCTAAATAAATAGTGAGAAAACAATATTTCATCAAATTATTTCTTAATTGTACGACATAATTTAAGAATACAAAGAAATATGTGCCTCAATATACAATAATAATAAATCATCACTTTTGGTTCTTTTCAAAAACATTAAATATTTGATCACATATGTAGATTTTTGTTTTTTAGTCTGCAAAGATAAATAAGATCCATTTTCGCAATCACGCTTTAGTATGTTTTGACAAAAAAAAAAATGTGAATTTTTTTTTTTGAAAAAAAGCTGAGGTATATATTTGTTTTGTCTGAAGTACCTTAAGCCATAACCTACGATAGTTAAGGCAGCTTTGATCGATCAATCAGCTATTGAACTACTTTCAAAAGTCATTAAAAGTTTTTCCTAAACTTCTAACGAGAAATAAGAAAGCAAAATGAAGCTGATTAACTCCCGTAAATTTTTTATTGAAAAAATAAAAGCATTAAAAGCTTTAGAAAGAACTTCAGTTCAAGAATCAATTTAAAGTTCTTACGAATCTAATATTTTTAGAAACAAGACCAAAAAAAGTTTAAGTTATTAACAAAACAATTTTTTTATAACTGGATTTATTTCCTTCAGCAATTGTTGATTTATAAATATGAAGGAGTCTTTAAAAAATTAATAGACATAATTTTCTAATGTTTTTATTATTTTTCTTTACATTGAAGTACATGTATAGATGCATTATGTAGTTATAAATTGTTTTTAGGATATTAAATGAAATTTGTGGAATGAATTCGGACAGACATGTACAAAGTGAAAATGCAGTCTTGTTTTTCTTAAAATAATGTATTCAAAATTATCCCATAGAAAATATAAACATATATATAACTTCAAATCTTATTCTTGGTATTTTAAATATATTCAAATTTTATTTTAGATTTTGAAATAAAAAATTGAACCTTTCTTTTTAATATCTTTTTTCAACTATTATTAGCCTTATTAGCTGTTATCGGTTTCATTCTTAAAGATGTTTGTCGAGATTGTAACTTGAATAAAATAAAGATTATAAGAATATTCAACAATCTGAAAAAGTAAGAGAAATAATTTTGATTTCATTACTATTAAATTTATTTTATAGTTTGTTTACTAATTTTAGAACAAAAATATATTTTCTTTAGCGAAATAAAAAACAGTTTTAAGGGTTTGAGGTTTTTCTGTTATATAATTCCATAAACTACGGAAATACCAACTTATAAGAATAAAGCTATTTACATTAATGAAATAAGAATGATATATGCATTAAAGATCTTCATTCAAGAAAAAAGCTTTAGATAAACTAATTTATTAAGTAACTGAAATAAGTATATTTGAAAAAGATAACTCAAGTGTATTAAAAAAAGCAACACATTAATATTTGTTTAAAAAAATAAGAGTAAAAAAAAAAAAATGGTAAAATGAAGCAATGCGACTTGTGGGTAAATATTTCTGATAAAATGTTGAGTGACATTTATGAACTATTTTTCTCTATAAAAATAACAGAGTCTATTTTATGGACCCTAGATTCTAATTTATATTGAACTTGAAGTAAAAGAATTGTTAGTGTGTGTGTTTACTCTCTGAATGTCGAAAAAAATATTACAAAACACTCTTTTTAAGTCATTTTTTTTCGTAAAACAGTTTATTCGTAAACAGTGCTGACATCAATGTAGATTAAACAAAAAAATAAAACATGAAAATATCCGATAAATATAGGCAGATATATTAATAGAGAAGAAAATGTTTCATAATTGCATCACAAATGTGATAATTTAAAAAAAAATTCTTTCAGAAATTTTAGTTTTCTTCTAGATTTTAACTAATAATTGATATCAGTACCCTTATTATTTAAATTATAAAATGTAGTCACTGTAGAACTGTTTGCTCTAAGTTTCACCGAGTTTGAGTTTAACTGTATCTCAAATATAAAAATTTGATCGTAAAATATTTTATTTTTTGTTCTAAGTAAAAAATGGGATGAGGAATAGTACATCATTACTTCGAATAAAACTAGAAATATAGCAGAGCTTCAAATAAAATCAGAAATAATATAGCATTGCTTCAAATGAAGTGAGAAATAGTTTAAAATTACCTAAAAAAAATAGAATTAGTATAGTCGAATAAAATGCAAC
Source organism: Trichonephila clavata (assembly GCA_019973975.1). Lineage (NCBI taxonomy): Eukaryota > Metazoa > Arthropoda > Arachnida > Araneae > Nephilidae > Trichonephila > Trichonephila clavata. Next base: position 11,653 of record BMAO01000789.1, on the reverse strand, counting down.
TTTAAACCTTTAAATAAGAATAAAAAAGGTTCTATGTTAAGACAGCTGGTAAAATAATATATTAGGTTCCAGGTTGTTTTGTTTTGATACAAAGTTGCATTAGGACAAAAAAATGTATATGACGTTTCCTTTTTCTTTGTTTGGAATGAAAACAACCAGATGAAACTTTTTTATTATATTCATTAAACTTCCGATATAAATTTGTGTGTGTGTGGGTATGTGAATAACTTTCTGTAGTATTATTTCTCAAATATTATGGAAAATTAATTCAGATTGTTTTGATCATTATAAATATTTATTCATATAGACTTTTTGGGAATCATGATATCTATACTTTTAAAACTTAAAACATTAATGAAATGATAGATATTCCGTAATAAAGTTTGTGAAACATTTGATATGTGAATGAGTTATGATATTACAAATTATTTAATAAAAATATCATATAAAATTCTTTAAAATTATTATTTTGCTCAAAATTTTTTCACACACATAGAGTTCTAGTCAAGTTGATTGGTGTATTAACTTGCAGATAACATTAGTATTATAAGAGCCTTCAAACACATTTAAATCTAGTAATGGTTAAAAACCTCTTTTTATAAAACTTTATGCACTTTCAGAATGTGTAATTAAATATTTCAAAATATATTAAATTTGGTACCAAAAAGTGTTGGAGAAAAGTTACAATCGAAAACCTATCACGTTCAAGAAATTTTGAAAAAAAAAAATAGCAGAGTACCTTATAGTACTCATTAATTTATATGCGAATTCATTGTTATAGTGTAAATTTTTTAAAGTTTCAATTTGAAATAACACGATTTGCCTTTTCATTTCCTAGCATTCCTAAAAAGTTAGTTAATTAAAAGAACTGGTCACTGATTTTTATCCAATTTTCCTTTACTGATCTTTTCCTGAAAATGTTCATTAAACTGAAATAAAAGGGCATTGTTGAAGAAAGCAAATGATTTTCTTAATTAAAATGTCCCGGTTTTATAATTAAAAGAAAACTATCACTGAAGCAGAAGATTCTTTAAGATTATCTTCGTTATCGAAGAACAAAATTAGTAGCTTTTCGAAAAATTCGAAGACTTATTTGTTTTTAATCAAAGACAAATTACGAAGGCAAACAGATTACGGCTTATCATGTAAACTGTAATTAAAAGTTTGTAAAGTGTGTAGCAAAATTGATAGGTTTATAAATTTACAAAAAAAAAATATTGCATAAATTTTATAAAACTCGCAGTTCTTAATCGTTAGGTTCTTTATGTGTATTATTTAGCTTGTCCTTAGTTCTTTTGAAATTAGAGAAGTGGTTTCATATACAAGGGGTGATCAAATGAAAAGGTACGAAACGACACGGTGGGTACAAATGTAGACTTTATTCAAAATATACACCATAGGCCTGAGCACAACGATCCCACTGATGAACAAGCCGCAGGATTCCTAGTTCCCAGAATTCCTGTGGCTGTGACGAGACCCAGTCCTTCACAGTGTCCTTGAGTACGTCGTCCGAGTTGAAGCGCTTCCCTTTCAGGTGTTTCTTCAGTGGACCAAATACATGTAAATCGTAGGGAGACATGTCCGGACTGTAGGGAGGATGTCCAACGTCTCCATTGGAACTTGTACAGTTCCATTTGTGTGACTCTGGAGACGTGTGGACGCGCGTTATCATGGAACAGAACCACACCTCCGTGAGCAGCCCCGGTCTTTTGTTCTTGATGGACCTGCGTAGACATCGGAGTGTCTCACAGTACACATCGGAGTTAATGCTTTTTCTGTGCTCGAGGAATTCCACAAGTAGCGGACCTTGAACGTCGAAAAAGACAACGAGCAACACCTTGCCTGCTGACTTCACGGCTCTGAACTTTTTAGGGGGAGGTGATGACGCATGCTTCCACTGCATGCTATCCCGCTTTATCTCTGCCTCGTAGTGATGGCACTAGGTCTCATCACTTGTGACGATCCGCTTCATGAAAGCGGGTCTTCCTGACACCGAAACAGATGTTGCGGTGCTAGTCCCATACGCAGTTTCTTTTGCTGTTCGGTGAGCTGCTTCGGAACCAAAGCGGCACACACTTCCGAAATCGCAAACTGTCGTGAACAATTGTCCACACGGTTCGATAGCTGACATCCAGCTTCAGCGCCAACATTCGCAATGTGACACGCCGATCACTTCTCACTAGGTCGTCCACCTTGTCGATGAGATCACTTGTGATGACAGTGTTTGCCTGGCCTGGTCTCTGGTCATCACCCACACTCTCACGGCCTGCACGAAAACGGGCACTCCATTTTCTGACAGACTTGTCAGAGACACATTTCTCCCGTAAATGGTCACCATCCGCCGATGAATAGCTGCCGGTTTCTCACCTTCCGCTGTCAGAAATCGGATAACACTTCGCTGCTCCTCAATCGTCGAATTTTGCAACGCGAACTGCATCCTGTCCTCATACGGACTGCCGCATCATTTGGACGCCGCTCTTTATAAGAGCCTTTGCTCTCTCCTGCGCATGCGGGTGCCCGCGCATGATCCGATCCAGTCAGAGCCTCCAATGGCATCCCGAGATGTCTCGCTACATTCTGCCATGGCGGAATATGCAAATATTTAACTGTTTCATTTTTATGTCGTTTCGTACCTTTTCATTTGATCACCCTTATAATTTTAGATTCAAATGAAGCAGAAAATCTTCAGGAGTCATAACTGTAACACATCTATCGATACAAATTAGTTTGTTGTAAACATATTCTAAGTAAAGTTTTTATTTATTTTTATGGAGATGTTTTAATTCTTTGTATCATAGTGTACATTGTTAGCAGCAGACCATTAGATCGCTTGCCAAATTCATAGAATTGATTCTATAGCGTAATCATGCATTGTGCTCGTGGTCTGATCTAATGAACTGGTATTAAGGGGACACGGTACAATTTACACAATTTTTTTAATTTAATGATTTTCATATTATTTTTGATTGCCTCCTATGTGTATGTATGAGGTAAAACAGATTTTGTGCTCAAAATTTCATAAACAGCTAACCATTTAATTTCTAAAGGGAAAAACTTTAAACTTATAAAGTGACTTTAAAATGATACTCCTTCTACAAAAATTAATGTAGATACATGAAATATGATTTACAAGTAGGTGGAACTATGTATAACAAAGTTTGGTATGGATTTTACGATAACATTATTGGTATTCGTACAATACTTCTTTTTATGAATGCTTATTGAAAATTCCCTAAAAAAAGTGTAAATTATAAATTCAATTATTTTTTTAAAAAATAAGTATGCTTTGATTGAAAAATGATACCAACTTTTATTTCGTGGACTATTAGCAACAAGTGAAGAAAATTTCCAAGTATTGGGCGCAATGGGAAAAAAAAAGCCGTAGCATTTTAAATGAAGACTAACTAGTTATTTTATCTTTCTCCGAGATAGGTCAGTTTAAAATTTTGATTTGCCATTGGGATGTGAATAAATACAAACGTAAAAGTTATCACAACTCTGCGTTATTTAAAATTGGAGCTTTCGAATTTTGTGAGTTTGTAAAAAAGTATATAAAAATTAATTTTGACAAAAAAAAATAGATTTGATTTTTGACCGATTTTTGTCAATTGAATCGTACAGTGCCCTCTTAAATAAAACAATTAGCCGACACTGCTTGTTACAAATTGAAAATGTTTATTTCACTATAGGTATTTACGAATACATATGGAACTAATACGAATTTCAGGTAAATGAAAAGTTGGCGACAATATCAATAACAATAATAGTAATAAAATACTGTTCAAAATCAGATCACGGATTTCCATCTTTCTTTACATGTGTGTAGAATTTGGTTCCTTAATTTGGTGTTGCCTAAAGGTAACATTATCAGTTTTTGTAACTTTCTTCATAAATAATAAATTAAAAATTCCAGAAATAAGTGTATTTTGTTTTTACCTATTGTCTCGAGTTTAAGAAAAAGAAACCAGGATTATAGGTGATAAAGAGTTAAAAATATATTCCTTTGCACCTTTACTAAAGCAGCAAATCCATTATATCCAACGAAAGCAATAGTTTTATAAAGAATGAGTTCTTTTAAGAGTCTACCTATGAATTCTTTTTTCATAAACATTAATTATTTGACTGCATTGATCTATTTTTAGATGAAAATAAGTGTACAATTTCATCTTTCTCTTACGTATTTATTGAGCTGTAAAAGTTCTGACTGATCTACAGGTGAATAGTACGTTAATTAAAAATATTTGTTACATAATATGTTATTGTTTCTCTTATAATTTGTCATTCAAGAACTCCTAAGAAACTCAATAAAAATGTCATTTTAAATGTCTTTTTATTACATAATTGCAACAAAAGTATACGGAGAATCTGTGATCTTCATAATGATCAAATCATGATTTCACAAACGCGAGCACAGACACACGCACTCCTAGATGCATATACACACAGACATACACATATTAAGATACATATATATACTCACGCATACACACACTTACACATATAAACGCCTATATTTTTTACGTGGTATATACATTTCTACGCAACCACACCAAAAATATCGTGTAAGAAAGTACATGTGACTTGGTAAATTTGGGGATATGTTCCACAATTTTAAAATATTGTGTAAGAGCCTCTAACTATTTCGAAAAATGCGTGCAAAAAAATTATAATACTTGTTATACGATTTATAAAACGAAAGCAAATCATTTTTATTACAAAAAAAATAATAATAATGTACATTGCAAACTAAGTCTAGAAATGTTTATAACGTATAAAATTCAAATGAAAATTATGAATAAAACTATTAACAATTATCATTCACTGCTTGATAACGAGTGTGCATGTTTAATACGAGCTTAATCAAAAATACTATCACCAGTAGATGTGCCAGATATGTCTAGAGCAACTTTCGGCTTTGATACAAATGAAGAATTTCGTTCCATATTAACAGCCAGTTTTTTTGTTGTTTTTTTTGTTTTTACAAAATCTGCTATTAGTGGCTGTTTTGTATGGTTTCTCAAGTTACTTATATAATTCTTGATACCCTGTAACACAAAACTTTTGATTACATTTGCATACTTGTAGAAAATTTAAAGCCGTCACGAATTATATATTATATCAGTTGTTAGTAGCTGAAATTTATCTCTGATTTCGTTACTATTGACTTTTTTATTATCATGAGCTCTCATAAATTCGATCAAATTGTTCTCATCCAAAGAGCACGAATTCCCAATTTTTTTAAAAAAAATATGCAAGAACAAATGTTTGTTTGAAAAAAAATCATCAAATTAGTGTACCGTGTTACAACAAAATCATGCATAAAATGATGTAGGATCGTGTGAAAAAAGATGTAAATGTGTGGGTGTACTCACACACATATATACTCAAAAATATATGAGTATATGTGTGTGTTCGTATTATATATATATATATATATATATATATATATATATATTTATATTTATTTAATCAAAATTTCTCTAAAAGAGAGAGATGAATAAGCATGATTAAAACTTAAAAGAATTGAAATTGCAAGATAACCAGACAACAGAGTTTAAAAGGAAATATAAAATATTAAAATAATAGAGTTAAATATAAAAAATATAAAAGAATGAATGCTACAGTATTATCAACATTGGTGACTTATATATATATATATATATATATATATAATACAAAATTATATCACTAACAAAGCTAGAAGATTTAAACCAGATTTCAAGAAACACAACTTTAAATATGATATATATATATATATACTTTTTATACTATATATATATATATATATATATTTTATACTTAGAATTTTTATACTTTAAATTTCTATTTATTTTACTTTGGTCTTTCCTACCGAGTTGCAAAGGGGGAAGGTTGGCGCCTTCAAACTAGTTTAACCCCACTTATTCGGTCCTAAGTCCGAAATTGCATTTTGACTCGCTAGGTTCTTATTTGTATTTCATTAGATTTGATCTTAATTTTTTTTTCTTTTTTTCCCTGCTATGTTCTATAATTTATATAAATTTCTTTCCTATATATATATATATATATTATATATATATATAGTACAGGGATGGCAAACAAATGGCACGTGACATAATATTCTTGGCAAGCCACCGAACAAAATGGTTTGCATTTTAGTTCAAAATATTTCCGTAATTTATTCGTTAATCAAGGAATTTTCAGTAAAATTTTCTCAGTTCAAAGATTTATCGGAAACGCTCATTTTATTATGTATCCTGTTATGATTTACTTTGTTCATTTGGTAAACTGAACTTGTCCAATTCGTCTGTTTATAAATTGAAGAATTTGAAATGCAACTGTTTGATTTCCAATCTAGTTCAATATTGATTAAAAGACTTATTGAAACAAACAAAAGTTGGAATTGATTGAAACAAAAAGGTAAGCAAGCAATATAAGTAAAAATGCGATTAACGAAGTTTTGCAAACATGGAATTCAATTCCAGTCACATTTAACTGTTTTAAGAAGCTGGTTCAGACACACACACACACACACACACACACACACACACACACACACACACACACACACACCACACCACACACACACACACACAAGCTACTTTAACCATGTTTTAATCTGCGAGTCATTATTTTTAGCGAAGTATAGCATTAAAGAATCGCTTAGAAACCGTTTGGCAGATGTCTCCAACTCAGCATCCCTTCTGCTAAAAGGAACATCTTACAATCCTAATATAAGTTATTTGTCATCTAATCTGCAACAACAGAAGTCAGACTAAAGGTACTTTAATTTGAATTACACGCATAACAAAAGCATTTAATACTTTACAATGCAAAATGTATTTCTTCGTAGTAAATAAAGAGTTTTGAGTTGTTCGTATTTAGTTTTATTATTTTCCCAATAATCGTAATCGTGTTCGGTAGCATGTCTATATCTCATTAAATATTTCGTAGAAAATATGGCACGTTAACTCAGAAAGGTTCAGCACACCTGATAAAGTATAGTAAAATATACCAAAATAATAAGACATAAACTGCAGTTCCTACAAAGCCAATGAAATTGGATTCTGAGAGAAACATTAAAACCCACCCAAATATAAGTAAATTAAAATGTGAAAAGAATATCGTACTAAAATTGGATAGAAACAGAAATTACAAGAATCAGAGGTGTAGTGCTATTAAAACTGAAAATACCGAAATATATCTTTGGATAAAAATGAAGTCCTATTACGATTTCTAAAGTTGTCCTAATGCTTTTAGATGCTAATAAACCATGCTGGATAATTTATATAGCTGTTAAAAAGTTTTGATCTTTGTGAGCTTTTAAAGTGATAAATTTTTGTCTTTGATTATAAAAATTATATAGTTTATTGAGAAATGCTTCTGAAAGTTATTTTTTGAAATTAGTTCTTGTCAACTGAATATATTTACAAAATAACACATTAACAAATTTGTGAAAAATTACTTTATTTGAAGTCTACTTTTTTAAAAAAAGCATTAAATCAGTTTTTTGGAAATAATTTTCAGTAATAAAAGCACTGATTCATGACACGAAAAGAAATGAAATTGAAAGAATCTTCTTCCTTACAGTTTTTACTGTATAGAAAATGATATACATGATAAAAATACTATAGATATTTTTAGAAATAAAATTTTAAATCAATTTACTAAAATATTTACATTATCTTTTAGAAAAATATTTTTGTGATGATTCATTTCTATATTTATAATGAAATGGGTTTTTTTTTGAAAAAATATATTCTTTACTTAATTTTGCTATTTTTCAAAAATATTTTACTATTTACACATATGATCTAAATATTTAAAGTTCGTAACATTAAATTAAGAAGAAAGTTAATATACGGGAGGTGTAATTAAAGTTAGAAACACAAAAGAAAAGTCAAGGGAAACAGCTTTACAAACATCAGAAAACCAACTTTACCATTTTCTCTCTTTTTATTTGTCATGCGGTAAAGAAAGCGAAGCTATTTCTCAGCTCATGGGTCTGCTTTCAAATGCAAATACAGCATTTTACATTTCCATACTAGAATAATGTACGGAGCAAGTGCACCATATGTGTTAGAAGAAGGCACACAAAATTATTATTTTTAACATTACCTCACTATTTCCAGCACGGCTTTTTCCTCGTACTTTCGCAGCTTTTACGTAATTGAATTTAGTCTCCATGAAAAAGCTAAAGTTCTTTTTTTATGTTTGTACTTATGCCTGCTTATGTTACGCTGACTTCTGTGTATTTTAACTTATTAACTTTTGAGCTAAAATATAATTGAATTATGTGCGCATATTTTGCAACATTGTAATATAAAGAATAGATGGATAAAATCTAATCTGCGTTTTGAAAGATTTTATAAAGGGTTTCCTTTCTGAGAATTATAGAAGATTTTCTTCAGTAATTTAATCAAAATAAGTTCCTAGAATGATCATAAATACTAAAAACAAATTTGAATTTTTCCTTTCAGTTTAAGAAAATCATATATATATATATATACCACGAACTCTTACGTGATAGTTTGGACTGAGAGATAACCGTGTTGGTTGAATTCATGTAAGTCAGGATATAATGTCGCATACAAATGCATATAAATTATTTTTAATTGGGGTCTGAGATGAAGAAAATAATAATTAAAAAAAGAGGATTAATAAAATCTTAAATAACACAAACACAAATCACAAATCAAAGTTATTTTGGTGTAGAACGTTTCACAAAATCAAACCAAAAGAAGTCTGCCGGCTGAATACTTTTTTTTTCTAATTCAAAATTAAATCGTGCATGCTGATAATATTTAATCCTTGTTTTGTCGAAAAAAATGCTCTTCATTGGTGACTATATTTTCTAAAATTTATAACACTTTTTCAATTAAACTGAATCAATCCTCAAATTTCAAACATCGTCGTTCGATTTTTCGGATCGAACTGGGTCTAAAATTCTTCACTGTTTTACTCCGATTCATTCATTTCTATGAACTCATCAATAGTCAGCTCCTGATTGTGGCTATTTTTCAGTTCTTGATTATATTATGGAAAATTAAAATAAATTTTTATGGCTATGCGTCGATTCCATATGGTACGTTTGTACATGTGTATTAGCTTAACAGGAAGCGAGAAGTGAGTAATCCAGTTGTGTAGCCCTCAAACGAAAGATGAATCGACGAAAGTTGAAAATCGTAAAACTCCTGATACGCGTAATTTGAGGTTTCTTGAATATACGTAATTTTGTTTCCTGTATTCTGTATATATATAGCAGTAAATAATTCAAAAGAAGACTAATAAATCCCAAGCATCCTAAGATCAGACCGGAAGAACCAAGAACATGGAACCATGACAAACCAAAAAAATGTAGCTAGAGGGGAAAACTATTATGATTTCTCGAGCTGTCACTGGTTTAGGACAGTGAAACCGGATTAAACAATGTTTTGTGAGATCTCAACCTTCTCCTGCAGAAGAAATTGTTTCTACATAATAGCTTCCAGTATAAACTAAGGCAAAAGCCTAAAACCCACGTGGGTGAATATAACAGCAATAGAATAGAAATTACAATATTAAATTACCATAGGGATCCGGAAGAAATAGACAAATATAAATATGTATAAACAAAAATATTTGCAAGAGAGGTTAATAATGAATATAACTATAATTAACAACTAGCTGTTACCCGCCCGCTTCGCTGGGAATTTCATGATGTTTTATAAATTTTTACTGCTTATATATATGCATAAATTATTGATATCTAAGTCCTGCAATAAGAATTCGATTGTATTGAAAAATATACTTAGACCTGTAACTGTCGCCTGTTGATAAAAAAAAGGGGGCAGAACTCATCTAATTTGGTGTTTTCTAAAAATCTCTAAAATTGAAGCATAGAATGATGTTTGCTCTTTCGTAACACAAAAACCAAGTGGATTCCCGCAAAACCAATTTTCGGTGGATCTCTACTCCGTAAATTGAAGATGCAAGCCAAATTTCAAGTCTAAATCTAACAGAAGAAAAAAAAAGTTTTATTATCAATATCCCCGTAATCCGTCGAGAGCCGTTTTCCAAAATAACCGCTCTTAGCGGATTTCAACTCAACAAAAGAAAAATGCAAACCAAATTTCATTATTATAGTCCTTGTAGCTCCAAAAAAGTAATTTTTTTTGTCAATACGTCCAAGTAACCCCCTGCACCCCCCCCCAGAACTTGATTTGCTTAAAATACATTCTTAGTGGATCCCTATTCAACAAAAGAAACATGCTTAACAAATTTCAAGTATATGGGTCTAACAATTAAAAACAGGAATTTTTTTCTGTAACTCCTCTAGACCACTCGCAACTCTCCTTGGGGGTCAATTTTCGTTTTACTCTTTGTTAGAGGAACTCTATTCCATGAAAGGAACATGCCTACCAATTTACAAGCAGGATAATCAAGTAGTTTAAAAATGGAAATATTTATCGATTATGCCTCTTAATATCCCGAAATTAAACTTAGTAGTTGATATTCGCGAAACCCATTTTGTAGCGGTTCTCTACTTTACGAAAGGAATCTGCTATCAAATTTCAAGACTGTACGTCTAACATTTTAAAAATGGGGATAATTGTCTATAACGCCACTTGAGCCCCCGCAACGCCACTTCTGGGTCTGTTTTCACAAAACCAATTTTGTAGGGGAATTGCACACTATGAAAAGAATCTGCTTAGCAAAATTTGAAGACTGTGCGTCCAATAAATTAAAAATGCAAAAAAAAAAAAAATGATCAATAACGCCCTTTGAATCCCCGCAACGCGGCTTAGGGGTCGATTTTCACAAAACACATTTTGTAGTGTATCTCTATCCTATGAGAGGAATCTGCTTACCAAATTTCAAACTGTGCGTCTAATAGTTTAAAAATAGAAATAATTATTTATATCTGCCCGTAACACCCCTTAACACCCCTTGGAGGTCAATTTTTTCCCAAACCTGTTTTGTAACGGATATTTACTCCATGAAAGAAACATTCCTACCAATTGTCAAGCAGGGAGGTGAAGTAGTTTAAAAACGAAAATATTTATCTAGTACGCTACTAAATCCCCGCAACGCCTTTTAGAGGTCTGTTTTCACAAAACCTTCTTATAGCTGATCTCTACTCTATAAAAGAAATCTACTTATCAAATATAAAGTCTGTGCGTCTAATAGTTTAAAAATGAAAATAATTATCTATAACGCCCCTTAAGTCCCGCAACGCCACTTGAGGGCAATTTTCACGAAACCCATTTTGTAGCGTATCTCTACCCTATGAGAGGAATCTACTTACTAAGTTTCAAGACTGTACGTCTAATAACTTAAAAATCGGAATTTCTAACGCCCCTTAAAACCCCCGCCCCGCAAACAATTGCTGCTAATTTGAAATTACAAACAGACACTTCAATTTATTTATTTGTATAGATATAGATTGGGATTATAATAACTATTGTTTAAATGTGACTAAAAATGTAAATAAAAAAAAAGAAAGGATTAAAACTAACCGTAAAACTTATCAATTTTTTGTTTCTTGCATTGCTTTTTGCTTACGAAGCCTTGATTTATTATTTTTAAAAGTGCATCCGAAACAGCCGATGCTGTACTTAACTGAACAGTGAGATAACTATAATAAAAAAAAAATTATGGCACGTGTCAGCGTATTATCATGTGCGCGTAACAC
>BMAO01000788.1:0-127541 GCA_019973975.1 Trichonephila clavata | reverse complement strand
ACAGATAATAAACTTATGACCTCTGCGAGAGGATGGCTCCAAAGGGCCAATACAGTCGACACTCCATACTTCAAATGGGTTTTCCGGTCGAACTAATGGGTGTTATGGGAATTCTATCCCGGTAAGTGAGCCCTCTTCTAAGCTGACAGGTCTTGCAGCTTTGACAAAATGACCTTACATCTTGTTTGAGTTTAGGCCAGAAGAAGGAATATTTGATGCGCTGTTTAGTTTTACTCTCGCCTAAATGTCCAGCTAAAGGTATTTCGTGGGCCACTTTCATAACTTCTTCTCTTTTGCAGGTGGGAAGGACAACTTGCTTTACATCTTCACCGCATATTGATTCAGTGTGTATTAAAACTCCATCATCAATTTCGTACGCATTTTGTTTGTTCTTAGCCTGGCTCCAGACTGGTCCCAATGACTCATCCATTCTTGAAGTTTAACAAAAGAAGATTTCGCCAAATTTGTTTCCGATGTCTCGGTCTCTTGCCCTAAGGCTAAAGTAGATAGTTCTTCCTCACTTTCAATTGTATATCTTTACCCTTGGTGCATTCAAAATCTCTCTGATTTTCAAAATCAAATAACTGAACATTTTCTAAAAGAATCTCATAAGCGGTGGCGCTAATCAACATGTCGTTGACGAGTTTCTTAGACACAGCGCACATGATTGGCACCGAGCCATGCTTTCCGTCGTCTATTTTTAGGTTAAATAGTTTAAGAGCAGCTATTTCCTTTTCACCAAATGCCGAAATGATTTGGATAATTCCCTCACCTTCTCCACAATCCTTACCGATCAAGTCTTCGCGTAAGACTGATATTTGTGCTCCTGTATCGATTACTGCTTTTATGGACGTTTGTCCACATTTGATATCAACAAATTGAAGATCATCAATTCCATTCCTTGTGTTGATGGGAACGGAGACTGGTATTGAGACTCTAGCAGTTACCACTTCCTTAGTAGATTCTAGTTCAGTTCCCTTAGCAGTAATTGTGTTACTTCTGGCATTGCGAGGTGGTGTCTTTCTTGTATTTTTCGGGCATTCCCGAGCCAAATGTCCTACATTCTCGCAAATAAAACACTTAGGCTTAAACCCTCTACTTGTTCCCGTGTTGACTCTACGGCAATTTAGTTTTCCTAAAAAATGGTGCATCTTTTGGCTGCAGATTAGCGCCCTTATTATCCGAGACAAACTTATTATTTGTCGGCCTGTACCTCGCATCATTCGAGTGGGCTCCCTTACATTAGCCCTCACGCTTTCGTATTCGTCTAGCTTATCAGTTAAGTCTCCTGGAACAATTGATTTAACCCAGTTGTCAACAAACTGTTCTCTTACGTCACCAGGGACACGTCGTTTCAACTGATCTGTAATCATGAGATTCTTCAACCCTTCAAAATCATTTACACCAATACCTCCAAGCCACTCTTCAAAATAGCTGGTTATTTCGAAAACAAAATCACGCCAAGATTGAGCTGGATTCCGCTGGTGTTTTACAAACTTCTGCCGAAAAATTTCAGCACTAAGTTTGAAGCGTTTCAGCAATAGACCTTTAATATAATCATAGTCGTCAAATTTTTCTTCTGCTTCACGAGCCATTAATTGATTAATTTCACTTGGCATAAGAGCCAAAAGAGCTGACACCCAGTGTCTTTTCTCGATGCCAACCCTCTTTGCCTGTCGTTCGAACAAGGTCAAAAACAAAACTATGTCCCCATCTTTCATCTCAAATTTGGGTACAACTTTCGTTAACTCATAGATGCTAACCTTAGCCTCAGGTGTACTAGTTAAGCCCTTAAGCCTTTCATTCTCTAACCGTAATTTTTCTAACTGAAATTCGCGATCAAGCCTTTGATTCTCTTTCTCAATTTCTTGTTGTTCTCGCAGCTTTCTATCCTCTATTATAATTGTGAGTTGATTTTTGCTAAACTCCTCATCATAATCTGGGTGTGTGGTAATTAGTTTACTCAAATCTGAAATTTTCATATTATCTCCCACATTAAGGTTCAGCTCCTCTGCCAATAGCCTAAGATCCTCCTTTCGTGCCTTACCTAAGTAAGCCATTTTTACTACTTGTTTACCTATCCACTCAATAATAAAATCAATAAAATGAGGGAAAAAACTTTTGTTACAACTATTCCTCACAATATGTAACTAAACTACAACTTCACATTCAAGTTATGTCATGTAATAGTAATGAATTCTTAAGTACCCAAATACAAAATCAACCATTGTTTAGTATAAACATAGGCAAGTATTATGTCATAATTAATTAAATCACAAATAAAATAGAGTAAAACATGACAATCTAAAAAAAATCACAATTCATACTCTATCTCAATCTTAGGTAAAGAAAAATTTATAGAATGAAATTTTATGACATGGGAAACAAAAACAAAAAAAAATCAAAATTTCACAAAGTTAGAAAATATTATCTTTCGAAAACAATTTCACAAAACTCTTACTAAACGAAATGTTTTGCTTTATAATTCAATAAATAAAAAAAAAAAAAAAAAGGATCACGCAACATAAAAAAATGATTTATGGTATAGAGGCTATTATTGGTTCACACACACGTGCCATGCATCGCTACAACGGTTTGCATGTTTCATATAACTTCACAGCATTGCTACTACATTCAGATTACTCGTAAAATAGTCTTTGGAATACAATATATTTCAACCAAATATTTCAATTAACACTGTCGTATTAAAATTTTTTTTTTTTAAAATTTAACTCTAAATATGAATAACTGAAACGAAACTAATTTCAAAATTAATTCGAATCTAATTACTCTCAAAACTCTCGTATGAAAAACCAATTTAACACAAGAATACAGTAAATAAAATAAACAAATGGTTCTTATACTTTTAATACACGTCGAAACCTGTCGAATACTGTCGTATCCAAACAAGTTTACACTTTAAAATACTGATGTATTTCAACAACCAAACAAAATTAATTGGCTAAAATACTTAACACATGTCGTGTTATTTACTAAATTTGCCGAATACTGGCGTATCCAACGAATTTATTACATAGAATACTGATGTATTCAAACAACAAAATTTAATTAACTAGTATACTTAACACATGTCGTGTTATTTACGAAATTTGCCGAATACTGGCGTATCCCAACAAATTTATCATTTAAAATACTGATGTATTCAAACAACAAACAAAATTTAATTAACTAATATGCTTAACACATTTCGTGTTATTTACGAAATTTTTCGAATACTGCCGTATCCAAAACAGGATTACCATTTGTACTACTAATATGGCAAAACGAAAGTAAGCACTGGCGTGCAAAAAAAAACGTTTTTTTTTTTTTTTACATATTCATTTAGAGAACTCGTACACAAATTAATGTTTCATTTCTCTCTGATCACAATTGAGGAGTCATATTATAGAAATGAGGCTCTTACCTTATTTTTTTTTCAAAAAGGATTACTTCTGTTTTGTTCCGAGTGCTTTATTTTATTTCCCGCTAATTTAATATCCTCTGGTAAGATCCTTTTAGACTACGCCAATAAAGTTCTTTCATCCTCTTCAATAAACACACATTAGTTATGTGGCCAAATTGATCTTTAATTTAACAAAAATTTAAATATATATACACCCGACATCACAAAACGGCACGCGACATCACCAACCGGCACGACACTTAACCAAACTAACAGAGTTCTGATCCTCCGCGCAACTCGTTTGCGCAGCTCACAAAATCCTTCTTCAAATTCCGGAAGGGATTATTTAACGGCCGATCTGAAATGAGTTAAGGGATTCTTACTATATACAAATCGTGATTTTTTTTGTTCAACTAATTTTTATCTTACATAAGCTTTACACTTATTTATTTATGTATGCATAGTTTTTTCTTTCTTTCATAAAATATCCAAGTCATTGAAATAGCTACTTTACGTATACAAAATAAGAATTTACTCTTTTTTTTAAACTAAATATATTTAATGCAAGTTATATTTTAATTCAGTTTTAAAAAAGTAACTATTGATTAACCCTCACACTGCTTAGTTATTTTATCAAAGTAGGTTCAAAAAGTGCATATTTTTTTATTACGTATTTTGAATCTACATATTAAATCTACGTTTTAGAGTTAAAATATACAAAAAAAAATTTTAAAGGAGTTTTTAGTTTAAAAATATAGAATTAGATCATAAAAATATATGAACATAAAAACATAAACAGGAACAGCTCGGGCTGCAGAGCTAAATAGTCAGAAAAAATGCATACCTGTGGGATGCGCAAATTTAGCTACATCAATGTTACACGTGGAAATTGCGGGATGAGCAGCGAGAGGGTTAAACATTAAGTAAAAATGCTCTATAAGTTTATGCTTATTTTATATATGAAAAAAGATTTAAAATATATTTTTGTGTTGTAATTGTAATAAGTATATAATCAAATCTCTATCTGAAGCTTTCATTTCATTAACTGTAATACTTTCTTTTATTACAGTTGTAGCTATTTATGATTATTCAGCTGATAAAGAAGATGAACTTTCTTTCTCTGAGAATTCTATAATTTATGTCATAAAGAAAAATGATGATGGCTGGTATGAAGGTGTTATGGATGGAGTGACAGGACTTTTCCCTGGAAATTATGTTGAACCGTGTATGTAATGTAGATGATACAATACCCTCTTTGAAATAATTATTAATCATTACTGAAGGAAAATAACTTTACAGTTGTGAATTGAGCTAAATTATTATTATCAATCTAATTTCTTATCAAATAATAGGGGTTCCTTTCTAATAGAATATCAAAAATACAATATTCTGTGTATAATGTTCAGATTTATCTAGAAATCATGGCAGAAACATTTTTGCAGATAAGACTGTATGTTTTTTGTCATTATCTTATTTCAATCGAATATGTTTTCAAGCCAAGTTTTTTTGTATAACAGGAGTTTTTTTTTATAAAACACTAAATGTTCAATTAATGTAAAAAAAAGAGAAAAAAAATGTGATCATGCATTATTTTTATACTTTTTTTATAGGGAAAAAATGGTAAATATGAACGTGTGAATGTGAAAACTGTTATTTTTACTGCCTTTCTTCATTTGGTACATTATAAATTATTCATTTGGAATTTAAATTTTATTTCTACTTATAATGAAATACTGTTATTTTAAGTTCTATTAGCTGTTTGGTATTTATGTATATTTATATAAGCTTTGTTTTTTATTTATTGTATTATTTGTAAAGGATATTAAGTGTTACCACTGTCTGATAATTTCTGATGGACTCCATGTATTCATCCTAGCAAAACATTTAGGAAATTATAGTTTTATTAACTCTTTTATCATTTATTTATATAGTTTATCTCAAATTATTTTAATCATTTAAGAAAAATTTGTGAAGGCTCTACATGAAAAAAATCAAAATAACTATCTTAAGTTTAATGATTTGGTTATAGTGTAACAGTTATGTATTTATCTTATTTATTTGATATATATTATTTTTATGCTACAAATTTGGAATTAACAAATTTACATTTCACAATTTGCTTTCATTTCCATCTATTTATGTTAATCTTGCTATGTAATACATATATACACAATGTTTACGTGAAAATTAAAATATGCAAAAAGATATACAGTCAGATGAAATATAAATATTATATGCCTTACCATACAAAATTATCTGCTACATGTGTGAGCCTAAAACTAATAATGTGTTCTGTTGTTCTTATCTTGAAATCAAATACACCTATCCTCAGATTTACATAGATTAACTTTTCAGAAAATTTTAAAAGTTCAAAGAATGAGAATAAATCAATCAAAATTATTTATTGTGCAAAACCGCATAAATTGAAAACAAATGTGTGTTCAGAAGTCAATAACACTTAAGTTTAATTATTCTTAAAAATATGGTTGTATATTTAAAGAAACAAAAAAAAATGAAAACAGAAGTTTAATTTTTGTCATAACTTTCATCATTCAAAATTTTTGGTACACAATTCTGCTTTAGTGAAAAAAATCAAGTTAAAGGCTTGTTCTCAATATATTAAGTGTTGTATTTTTTTTATGCAACCTGCTTCACACTGTCTAAAACTAAATTTTCTTTTTAAGGGCCAACATATTAAGTGATTTATCATTTTTTGATTTATTCTAAAATTATTTATTACATAGTCCAAAATTTAATTCTTTTCCTAATTGTATGTTCTGTACATTGGTTGCAAATTTACTAATAGTAAAATTTTAAAAATTTTGTCAAAGTTATCACTATCCAGTGTATATGCACACTTTTAACACCAAAAATAAGTTTGAAATTTACGGGTGCACATTATACACTGGGTATAAAAATTAGAGCTTTAAAAATAAAAATGAGCAGAGAAAAAATTAGATTCCTACAAATATATGTTTATTTAAAAGAAATGACATTCCTTGTGAAATAAAAGGGTTATAATTCTAGAAGTATACTTTTTTTCTCTAAAACTTGGAATAATACCTCCAATAAATGACTTCAAAACATAAGAGCATTGTGAATGTTCATTCAGGTTTCATCATACATAAATGTACCTAAAAATTGCAGCTTGAAAGCATGGGTGTACATTATACAGCAGTGCACGTTATATATAGGATTTTACAGTTAACAAGAAATTATTTTTTTTAAAAAAAATCCAATTTATATAAATTAAGTGTAGTGAAAGTTTTGCTGCTGAGCATTAACTTTGTTTACGCATATGATGATTTTGGACTCTAGAAAAAAATCCTTTGTTGAGATGATAAGATTAAAAATAATTTTTGCTGACTAATATTATTTTTAGATTAATAAAAGAATTTTTGTCATGGTTGTGTGATTGTATTTTTAAAAAAAATTATTTTTAAAGTGCAAAAGCAATATTATGTTAAGTGTCTTGTAAATGAGAGGGTATTAGGATCTTGCAGTAAAATATTTTTTATTCTTAAGCAAAGCAATTGTGAAATCAAGGGCCTTTTTTCTTCTTCCAAAGTTGTAATCTTGTTGCAAACAATCTTGATTTGTATATAATTATTCATCATTGCAAGGTATATCTAAAAAATTTTATTTAATTGTTAAAATTTTTATAATTTTCATGAATGGTGTCTGTTATTAGTTTTTGTAATTTTTATATATCTTATATTTATAAGAATATATTATGTTATAGATAATTGATAGAAAGTTCAATTGAATATGTTTATTTTATACAGTAAATAAAAATTCCATTTACACACACACACAAACTTTTAAGTATGATTTTAGCCTTGGAGTAGAAATGTGTATATATATATATATATTTGAAAATATATTTGTAAAAAAACAATCATGTTAGGTTTATTAGAATGAAAAATCATGTTTACCTCTAATGATCATTTATATTCTATCCATTTATAGTTTTTATTAATGATTTGCAGTTAGGTGGCTAGATTTTTTTTTTCACTGTTCCTTTCGATACAATTTGGTAGATGATAGTTTATATGCATTGTAAAGTAGTATGTAAATAAAATGTTTAGAATTATTTATGTAAAAAAAAGTTATATATACATAAATTCAACATACACATTTATCAAAAAATATTTTGATATTTAAATTCATATTATGATTGTCATAAGAAAGCTTTTTGAAAAGTATAATTATCTGATTCTAATATATACAAGAAAAAATATTCCATATTCAATAGAAAATTATTTTTGTTAATTTTATTTTTATCAGACCAACTGAATGTTTTGTAAAATTGTCGTAAAATAAGCAGATGTTAAGTAAATGTGTAATGTGGTTGGACATTATCTGAGATCTTTAATCATTTTCTTTTATTATTTTATTTAGCTTGTACTTTTTCTATTATATTATTTCATGTACTTTTTTCCTATTGCATTTTATATCTTTGAGTTACTATTTTAGATCTTTTTTTACTGAATATATGTATGACTTTTAAGTAAAGATTTTGCTGTTTCCTTTCAAAATATTTTTTTCACAAGTTGACCACACAATAGTTGTCTTTTTAAGTAAAAATATTTTAATGTATGCCTTTGTGCTAGTTTAAATTTAATAGCTATCTTTCAAACAATATATATAATTAAACTAAACAATAAATATAATGTACTAAATTTCTAGAATTCTAAGTTAATGCTTGAAAAATATGTAATAATATAGCAAGATAATACAGGTCATGCAAAGTACAATAGTCATATAACAATTCATAACATTGTGTATATCAGAGCTTTATTAGATTTGATTGATGTGTTGATCTCATTTTAATAGTTGTAAAATCGAAATTTATTGAGTTAGATGAATAAGAATACGTATATTATGTGTAAAAGCATATTACAGTTAAAGGGTAAGTCTGTTTATAAATCCTCTGAAATGTACATTTATTAATTTTTAAAAAATTCAAATTATGCATATTTCACATAAACAAAAAAAATGCACACTTTAAAATTTTACGACTTATGTTTTTTTTAATATTTTGAATCAATAATGTAATTTTAAAAAAAAAACCCAAAATCATATAACAAGCATATTATATTGTTTCTAAAATCTAAATGCATTCCAAGGATTATTTTGGGTTTTTCTTATTGGTATGCATAAAATTAATAATAAAAAAACTTTCAAATATTTCATGTAAATTTTATGCTTTTAAATGGCATTTAAGTTAACACATCAGTCAGAGAAACTGATTCCTTGTCATATAATCATTAGTAATAACTTGTTTGCTCATCAGATTCTTCTGAATCCTTTCTATTTAAAATAAAAAATGACTATTTATTTTGCTTAATAGCTGGAAAAATATATATATTTTTTAAATGCTATAGTTCTGGAAATGTGCAAGATATTTATAAAAATAAATGAAACTTTTGTGTGACATCTTTTTCCTTTTAATTACATATTTACTTAGATTAAGTTGTCAGATATATTATAAATATCTCTGAGTGGCAAAGTTATTACTTTGATTTCTAAATATAATTTAATCAATACATGTTGCTACTAATTTTCAAAAATGGGTAGGAGGAAAACTCTAACCATTCTTTATATGGAAAAACTAATTCCTAAACCACAACTAAAGAGGTTTTAATAAGAGTATACAGTAGCACATCCTTTTTCAATGAAAGAAACATCTACTAGGATTATTTTCTATAACTGCTCATTAATTCTACTTATTATTCTTTCTATACTTATTTCTAATTATTCTTATTTAGTTTTACAAGCAAAATCTTTGACGTGGATATTTACGTCTTATGTTATAGTTGAATTTGTTCACATGCCATTTTTAATGTAACATAGGGATATTTCCTTTTCATTCTGTGAAACATGTGTCGATTAATCTGGCAATAATTTTACTCATGACTACTAGTAGCAATTTTTGAAATACAAAAAAGTTTATACTTTAATTGAATGAATGGCTCTTTTTTGATGTACACAAAAAATTAGTGATTTATTATTTAGAATGACTAGAGTAGAGTTTATTCCAAGCTTACAGTAGTCATTCCATTCAATAGTCTGTTGAAATTGTGTAGATTTCGACCTGATTATTTTTTTCCAATTTAGGTGAGATAAAAATGATAATTTTAACTTATAACATCTCAGTAACAATACTAAATTAATGAAAAAGAATTCAATCATTCCTTTCAACTATAATAAATTGAATAAGCTTTCATTTAATACATTTATAATAAGAAATATACTAAATTAAAAGTATATATAAAAGTTTTTATAAAAATCACTTTTTAAAATGGATATTAAATGAGAAGATGTGCCTAAATATTGTAAATTAAGATCTTAGAAATTTCGAATATGGTTTATCTTTATCATGTGACCGTCATGAATTGAGCATACTAAAGACAAGCACATGTTCTTCACTGAATTCAAGGCAAACATCAAACTAATTGTACTTGTTCTATTTGTAAAAATTTCACAATTGGGTAAAGATGTTCAAATGTAATTTTAAAAAATCTTATTTTATGGATGCATTTTGTCTACCTATGTGCATTATTGTTGTTGACAAATTTGTATTTTTCAAAAAAAAATTCTGAAAAGATCAAAAGTTGATAACAAAGTGCATAAACTGATTAGTTGGAAAAACATGATTGCTTTTATCGTGTGACTATGACATCAAACGAGTTTTTGAACTGATTGGCTAAAAACATGCAGTTATTATGTGACTAGGATGTCACATGAATTGAGCCCATCTCAAGTATCAAACTTTAAACTCTATGATAGTTTCTGATAATGATAAATTGTATTGAGTTTACATTTCATCTTAAAAACTTTCAAAAGCCAATTTTGTCAATTGGAATATTATTTCTAGAAAGCAAACATTTAGTGACATTTCTAAATGTACTGAAAACATAATAACTTTTGAGCACTATGAAATCACACTTAGATATAAAACTTATGCTGAGAGTGCAAATTATACTCATAAATCCAGCATTAAGTGTAGAAATTTTTAAAATTGCGAAATATATGTATATTTTTGCTTCCAGAATTTTCGGATGCCATGTTTGGCAAGCTTTAACATATCTGCAGATGGGGCCACATGTATGTAATCTACATACAAAATTAAAAAATTGCTTCGGAAAAAAATACCGAAATACACATTTATAATGCTTTATTTTACAAAAAAAATATTTTGCTATACGAATAATGACTATTATATTCAAGCATGACCGTAAAGTTGATATGATACAATATCAAAAATTAAAATATTTATTAATAATTTTAATAAATTAAATAAGAGGATTAGAATACATCATTAAAGAATTAGTAGATGTTATACCTAGAAAAAGTTTCAGAGTGAAGATTTATCAATGAATACATTGATGCAATCTAACTTTAAAAAATATATTTCTAAAGCATTTTTGTAATAATTTTAATAACAATATATGCATTCAATAGATAAATACAGAGATGAAAATGCTATGAGAATTCTAAAAATTGTCAATTGATGTATAATTTCTAGATATCAAATTTTTTTTTTTATAAGATTTATGATATTCACAGATGTACAATCCTACTCATTATTTGAATATTTTATAAGCAAATTTAAAGAGGTGACTGGGATTGTAAATTTGAGTATATATCATACATTCTCTGAAAATTTTTATAAGATCTTTTAATTGGTATGTAATATCAAAATTTGAACCCAAAAATTATTTCTGAAGATTCATAAATTACAATCATGAAAATTAAAAGACTTTTGCTAAATTATCTTACTAGAGAAAATTTTCTTATATTGAAGTAATAAAATTTTAAAGAAAAGTTAATGAATTTTATAAGTAAAAAAAAAGTATATTAAAATTGAGTATCGAGTTTTATTTCAAAATTTTATAAGAAAAATACCAAAAAAAGAATTTATATCAGAAATTAAAGATAGTTATTTGGTATTCTTTTAGAATTATCTAGGATTTAATGAAAGAATTCAAAAATGAAACTAATTAGAGTGTTACATCAGAGAATAAAATTTTGAGAATTTAAAGATAAAAGTTATTTGAATTTATTGCTATCAAGAGAATTATCCAAAGGACTTTTTTTAAGGGAATAAAAAAAAAAAAAGAGTTAATTGATATATATTATATCTGTATATCAAAAGCTCTCAGAAAATTTACTGGAGCATTTTAAGCTATTTAAAAATGTAGTTATACATAGTTTTATCCAAACTCCTATGTTAAGTTAGGTTGTGATATCACCACACACACACACACGAGTGATGAATACTGGCAGGCTAATCTTTATGAAGGAATTTTTTGTATAACATTTGAATATCTTAACCCAATCATTAAATTTGAAATTTTATCTAAGTTTTACAAATAGAACAAGTGCAATTTGTTTAATGTGTCTCTTTTGAATTCAATGGAGAACACATATTTGTTTTTATCACATGACTGCATCATATAATTGAGCCTATTTACCTACAAAAGCCCAAAATTAACCACTATATTATGGCATCATTTTCGCAAATCTTTTTTGTGTATATAACTACTTTCAAAATAGTTTGCATTATTTTTATAAGCATTAATTTGAAAAATTAAAATATTTTGCTGATATTAAAGAATTTTGAATACAGAACGACAATTTTAACAAACATGAACTGTAAAAAATTTCAGTGATGAAATACATCAGTCAACTGTAAACCATTTAAGCATCTTCCTATAAACTTACAATTTATCAGATCATCTTAATGTGTTCATGACTTATATATAAAGAAATTTCAAAAGACAATATCAATAATCTCATTGCAATGTGATTTTAACAGCAACATAAATATTGCTCTCAATTATGAATCATTTCAAAGAATTCCAAATTATTCCTCATTTGATAACATTTGCAAAATAGTGGATAATAAAATTACCTTCAGATTTGGGAAAACAGTTTCTAAGTTAGACAAAGAAAACAAAATTTTTTTGATCAATCCTTTGGGAGGAATAATTTAAGGAACATTTTAAAATTGATACTTTTGTGTTAGAAAATAACACACAGCAGTTTTTAAATTCAAACTAAGATTCTTTTGCATAAGTTTTATTTTCTATTATAAACAGTAAAATATATACATTAGATGAAACAAATTTAAAAAATGAAAAACTCTTTTAACAAAAACCTTCTAAAAAATTAAATATTCAGAATACTAAAAAAAATTTTATTATTTAAAAAAAAATCATGGTTGATGCAACAAGTAATGCCAACATTTGAATATTTCATGCAAAAAAACAAAAACATGGCTTATTCCCATAAAAATTTTTAAAAATTTACAAATTATTTTGTACAGTGTATGCAACTAAGAAATGAATTATATTTCTATTTTCACTCAGTAATTTGAATGTTACAATATTAATATGATAAAGAATGTGCATCTTTTTGTCTTTATTTCTCATCAATAAAAGATTATATTCCAAAATACACGCTTTTGGACAAAAAGTGTTAGTTATTCTTCAAATTGAATTTATTTCATGCCATTATATAAAGAATATTGAAAATTATGCATTTCTTAAAGTTTTTAGTAATTTCTCTCAGTTGTATGAATATTAAGTAAAGTTTGCATGTGTATAGTCTTCAGCCCAATTTCTTTCTATTCCTTGCTGTTCTTTTATTAAAACTTAAATAAAATTAGTTAGTAATACCTTTCAAAAGCAAGTACATTTATACATGGCCATTAAATGTTACTTAATCATACAATAAAAAATTACTTATTTTTTACTTACAACACTGCAATTTTATACTACTACTTTTTAAAGAAAATATTGATTATTTGGTTATTATAAATGAAACTGCTTTGTTTTACCTTGACCAAAGTTAACAGAATAAAAGACATTGTGAAGGAGGACTGAAAATTTCCATCTTGCCCAAAGAAAACTTTCATGATTTGACTATTTAAAAGTTATATGTGAAATGTTTCCTAATGCAACTTGTATTTTTATTAATAATGAAAAAAACATATACATAATTCAAACATATTAGTCAACATTTTTAAAAATCAGTACTCACAAATTAGCCCAGCAATACTGAACCTGCGGCTCGCGGAGCTTTTCTGAGTGGCTCGGTCATGGCCCTCAACACTGAAAAGTTCAATTACTTAAGAGCAATGTGAAAAATTCTATAAATCGAGCAATCAAATTTGCTGGCAATGTAGTATGGGTATGAATCGCAAGATTCTTTTTCAAGTAACAGTAAACTGAATTAGTAGTGACTATTTTATAGATAAAAATAAATTTTAAAAATAAACAAATAAAGCTGATTTCAGTCAAAACTCTTTTCAGCCATTCCATACTTGATAAATTAATATTTGAAATAAAAATAAGAGGCTTTGTGAAAAGAAAAAAATCAAACAGCATGACAACTTTGTATGACAGTAGAATGTAAGGTTGAATTGCCAAATCGGCCACTTATCTGGCCAAGTGTTTTTTCACCAAATCAATAAATGCGCCAAATCTGGTAACCCTCGTGATTTTGTATAGTGAGGGAGAAGTTGGATCGCGGCGTAAAAACACACTAAGTTGGCGATTTTTCAAAATTTGGCGGACCAATGGCCGATTCCACCGAATGTAATATAGGGGCTTGGTCATGGATGAAAGGAAATCAAAACCACTCAATTACTCGGTAAAAAATGCTAAACCAAAAATTTGTATTGTGTTTGATAAGAGATTAATCTAGTACTGAAAACCAAAAATGTGTGTGTGAGCTTTAGTATTTTGATCAATTTTCCACCCTTTTAATGTCCAATATCACCCATGGTCTTCTCGTTAATCCTCTTGTTGTGACCCATGTAAAATATCTCGTGTGTGTGGCCTGGCTGGAATAAAGGTTAAATACCCCTGTATTAGTCTGTCGACCACCTTCAGCAAATCTAAAACCACAACCAAAAGTAGCGATACACAATCAACTATTAAAAAAAATATTTTGATGCATGCTGTTTTAACTTGTCTTTTTACTGGGATAAAAAAAATTAGAGATTGACATTTAACAGAAAAGAACAGTGCATAAAAGAGTGTGGGTACAATACATCCATTTTAAAACAGACAAGCTGCCCCCAAAATATTACTTTACATAAAGGTAACTGATTTATTCTTTAAATAATAAAATTTAAGAACTGAAAAATATATTTCAAAAGAAATACCAAAACTTAAGAAATTGAAGAGATTAATTACCTGTTAACATTAAATATAATTTAGAAATAGGGAGAAACAATACCAATAATTTACCAGTCATACTATAAGATGATGTTGAGTTATGTATTTCTATGTTTGTAAAATTAACTGAGCCTTTAAGTAAAATACATAATTTTCAGCCAAAAATATGAATCATTTTAAAATTAGATAAAAATACTTATTGTATTTTCTCCTATATCTGTAAAATATAAGGAAAAGGCCTTTTATTAGTGCTTTGCATTAAACTGGAAAATATGACTATAGTATTTTTTCTGAAACACAAAAATATGTAAAGGATATTAAATATGAGATATGCATATTGCCTAGAAGAAAATTGATGAAGGATCTTCAGTATGAAGAATTTTTTCTTTGAAGACCTATAACATATTTGCAAAATAAATTTAAACCATTGGTTTATCACACCTCTTATTTTAGCTAAAAAATTATTTAATATCATACATTTACAACATTTAAATCTTCTATACTGAAGTAAGAATACACTATCCTTGGCAACTATTGTAAGTTCTTAGTATATTATAACCAAGTTCTTAACATGTTAAAGAAAATTAAGCTCTGCAAATCCTTTACAAAAGATTCTGCCAATTTATTCAATACAAATATGACATTACATATCACATTCTTAAAACTACTTTTGAATAATTATAACCTTTAAGGAAAATACTGATTAAAAATATAGCAAATATAAGCCTTAAAATTTGATAAGCTACTGGCAAACATTTCTATCTTTTCCAATTTGAAAACATATTTATTCTTTAACTCAGATAACTTAATACTTTAAGCAATACTATATTTTATATCGGTTCTGTTAATAGTTAACTATGCGCACATGTAAGTATTGAAAAAATTAATTGGCAAATGAGACACGAGAAAAAATACAATTAATCCTACATTAAAAGAATTTTAATCACGAAGACAACACAAAATTCATAGACTGTACATAAAACAAATGTTCGGTTTGAAAAATAAAAGTTACAGAATTTCAGTTATCTAACAATCTAAGAAGTTAGCCGCCATCAACAATTCCAGGGCAATTTCTGGTGCAATAGGAAACTCTGGGATTTCGGTGGAGCTATTGGTGTAGCGTACTTTATAGGCAAAATACTGGCACACTTTTTGAAGAACATGAGATGGAATTTCTCGAAAGTTTACTTCATTCGTTTCATTTTCAGCAAACTGACCAGGTCCACTCAGCATAGCACGAATGGTTCCAGATGTCAATACGTATTCTCGCTTAATAATGAATTCATGTCCATCTGATGAGATAAGCTTCACATACATAGCATCAGGGCCTTCGCAGCCTCCATAAACGGTTTCTTCCTTGATATCAGGCATGATTGTAACAAATGAATTTAATTCAACCCACAATACAAATTCAATTCAAATGGCGAAGAGAGCAAACAACCTTATGGCAAGATACTAATCGATTGAATAAAAAGTATTTTGATTTTTGCAAATAAGAGGAGGAGCTAGAGAAACAGGATATAGAAATACTTTTTACTGGTGGCAACAAAAAAAAAGGGGCCGTGGTTAGCCTAGTGGTTAGAGCATCGGACTCCAGACCTGAGGGCCTGGGTTATATACCCGATGCCACTAAATACCACCGATTATAGACGGAGTACGTACTCGTTAAATCAGTGGGTCCGAAAGTCTTGTGGGCGGTCGCAGCAGAAACCACGAGTGCAGGGGGCTGGAGAATATTTCCTTCCCATTCAGTTCCATGCCAAAATTGTGGAGGTGGAGATAGGTGGTGGCGCCATCTATCGTTAAGAAGTCTAACCTGTGTGTCTCACAGGCAATGGCAACTTTCATTCCTTCCCTGCGGGAAAGACACGACAACAACAACAACAAAAAAGGTTATTGTTAATTCCTAGGTAATTTCAGAAAATTGCCAAGTTTATTGTTCGACTTATTACTGAACCTAATCATTCAATTTTGCTTATGAAGATAGTGTTGTGTATGGTTTTATTAAAATAAAACTCTGCGCGGAATAATTGTTAATGTTAATTATTATTTTACATTTTATTCTTGTTTTCTATTATATCATTTGCTTTCAGTGCCAATTTAAACTCTTTTCGGGACGTGGGCGCAAAAGATCTACAGGCCCCATGTACTGGCGGATCGAAATTTATAACCAGAAAATATGTTAAGTCCGGCTTATGTGGGCCCCTGGGCATCCACCCTAAGGGTCCAGTGAATAAACCGGCACTGTTTGCTTTCCTTTTTTAACATACGACAAACTTAGGCATTACCACCATCCGTCTAAGGCTAAAAGCCCAAAACAGTTCAGAAACACAATAAAAATTGCAATATTTTTAAACAGCATTAGGTGCTCCTACGTCGCAACGTCCAGAAAGAGTGGATCATACGCATGTTTGTCAGCATTACACAAAGGAAAAGTTGGTAAATCTACTAAAGTAATTCTTTGAAGGTATTTCCTAAGGTAGTTATGTCAATAGTGACATCAACAGGTTGAAGCAGATTAAAAGGAATTGGACTTTTCCTTAAAAAATCTTAAGTCTCCCTCCACCCCTTCAGAGAAATTCATATAGATCAGTAAATGATCACATTTTATGAAAGGCAAATTTTCATAAAGGGTGATTTAAATTTTTACTATCTTTTATCTTATGAATCGGTTTCAGAGCAAAATCACCACCCTTTGAGGTAATGGTATTTACTCCAGCATTGATTCTTTGAATAAGCTCCGTGGAGATCTCTTCCTGAGTATTGTGAATCAAAGGAAACATATGAGGATGGTTTGAAGCGTTATTTATAATGGAAAGAATGCCTCTAAAGTATAAATAACGTGTAATAAATAACTTGCATCAATATGCATACGTACGCACATGTAAGATATGTGTACATTGGTCCACTCATCCTTCGCAGAGCATATGTGCAATTCTAATAGAAGGCATTTAAACTTCATTTGCTCAAAAAAAGAATTAATTTGCAATGTATGCATGATCTTTACCCATTATGTCCATATATTCATTTCATATTTATTTACTTTCATGTTATACATCATATGCAATTTATAAATTATACAAAATTTTATTTTTTTACTTTATTCAACTATTATTTTTGTATTGACTGTTACATTCACATTTCGGATATATATAAATTATACTGTTATTTTCAAATTGAGCTGTATATAATATACTTTATTTATAATTACTTCTATATGAAAATAACTAATTTTAGCAGTTTCAACAAAATTTTATTTATAATTTATAATTTTGAAATACGCTCATATATATTTACTGTATATTCCTGTTGTAAACAGCTATTAGATAATATGCTTGTATTATTACCAAAGTTCGTATATAATATTTAGAATTTGTTAAAACTATATAACAGCTATTTATGCAGAGATTTGGGCTATCCCGCAACCCAAAACATTTCAAATGCAGGCACATGAGAGATTTCGTCTTTCAGTATAGTAGAAAAACGGTAGTTTTGCTATAACACTCCACGACCTTACCCCGGGATATAAGGAAAATCCAAAAAAAAAATTTTTTTTTTAACTAATCTACATGATTTTAATAATGCATTTCATGCAATATTTCACTAAAACTTATCTCAGTAAAAATGCGTGCTTCAAAGAGTTAGCAGGGGTGGTCTTCATGGAAAACTTTTATAAAAGATATATTTTGCAAAGTCCACACTCTAAATGGGGTAATTTTAAGAAATATGTTTGCTGGCTGAGTCAAGGCTATCTTGGAAAAACTAAGCCGCAACAATTTCCCTAAATCACCTCTTTCTTTCGATATTTACTAGTTCAAACAGCGCGAAATCTATGAATGCTGTATTAACGACAACAGTATTTTCCTCATTGATTTATCCAGCAAAGAAGTTGAATTGATGGTTTTCTTAATTTAACAAATCTCTTACACATTACAAGGACTTCTTAATAGAAATGGCTAATGTAAAAGTTGTAAAGCTAACAATAATAAAAATTCTTCTTTTAAAAAAGATGCATCATAAAATAATTTTAACAAAATTTAATTCGAAAGAAACTGTGCAATTAAGAAGAAATATCAAGAAACTCGTTAAGAAATTTAAATACAAAATCTATGTAAAGTTCAGAAAATATTATTCACATTTTTTTAAAAAGGGGAATTCTATTTTTTTCCCATTCCATAGCTGAGAGCCTCTACATGTTGAAATTTTGACGGGGTGTGATTAAATTTAACGAAAATTATATCACCGTTTTTTCATGACAATTTGAAATGAATTTCATACAGGCAATTTTAAAATTCATTCTTTTAATAATCGTAGTCACTATCAGAAATATAATTTGATTTATGAAGTACTTCTTTCAATACACTTTTAATTACAGAAATTTAAACCACTTCAAGAGTTTCGAAAATTTAGACGAGTAGAAGATTTATGAAAATTCAGATGAGCACAAGATTAGATTTTATAAAACAAAGAGTTTAAGTTCTCAAAAAATTACAACAGTCTCCATTATGAGATGAAGCTTGTAAAATACAGTGCAAATGGAAACTGAAATATTTTTTCCAGGCTAAGAGAATTTCGTGCAAAAAAATTAAGTTTATTAGAGTTTGTTTTAATTACATAGATACTTATATATGTCTTCCTCTAATAAAAATTAATGAAACAAAAACATTGACAAGAATTTAATAAAACGAAATACAAAATTTTCTCAAGCTTTTTGAAAAATAGAACATTTATTGAGTTTTTGGAAAATAATCTATTTTTCTGTGAATTGTTTTTTAGCATCAAATTGTTAACAAATTGTTCGGAATTGGCCATTTTGTTATTCGTTTCACCTTTGGAATGTGCGTATAAATAATTGATCATACTTTTCATGGCATTCCTCATTTAGGATGATGTGGGAACAAGAGCTGCATTAATCATTTAATTTTGTCGTCGGAATCTGCATCAATGATATTTTTTGAGCTTTGTAAAATTCCAAAATGTCTTTTCTTGCCAAAATTGGGGCTGTACATACATTATCATCATTTACTGGGTTGAATTATTCCGATAATTCAATAGGACAGTCTATTCCAGCTGGTGTTTTCCAAGTTTTGATCATTTTCAGAAAAGAAGTCTTTTCGTTTTAAGCAATTTTCGTTTTGTGTTAAGAGAAAATGCATGAGCATTTATAGTAGTTTGTCGGGAACATTGTGTTATTTCATGTTAACCAATATTTCGTCTTAAGCGTTTTCGCGTTAAACGCATCTCACTATAATTGTGCTTGACAGAGAAGAATTTCCTTACTTCTCTTCAAATGAATATATACAGGTATAATTATGCATTAAATGTTCTTATCACGAATTTCATTATATATTCTTTTTATATAGGATATGCAGTTAAATTTACTGTAAGGATAATTAATTGATAAGCAGAAATGTAAAGTATTAATTAATAAAAAAAGAAAAGAAATCAAGCTTCAATGGATCTAGTAAAAAAAATTAACAATAACCTTATTTTCTTTTCTTAAAAGAGTTACTTTAGGAAAGTATTTCACAATTGTCAATAAGAATTATTTTGTATCTGAATGTACTGATCCCGATTCAAAGAATGAATAGCTTTTATAAATAGTTCATTAATTTCACCATGAATGAAAATATGCGCATCGACATTTTATTCTACAAGAGAAAGACGAATCAACGATTGTAACGCATAAACATTTGAAATTTTTAAAAGTTAGCCCCCTAGAAAATTAATTATGTATATATATATATATATATATATATATATAAGTGATACTTATTATATGCATATTAATGAATAGTATATTAAAATAAATTGATCCCTTTATACTAGGGAAATAAAATAATGAAAATAATTTTTGAATAATTTTAAGGAGAGAGAAAAAATTGTATGGAATTTGACTGCTTTAGTTTAATATTCTGTAAATATATATCTAATACTAAACAGAATTTTAAAGGCGATGTATGTTGATTGTTCTATTTTATAACACCAACATACAAATTAGTATAGAATACACAACATTCCCTCTTTTATCTTTTTTATAATATTATTGCTGTATAATAATTAAAAAACAATTAATTATAATGGCTTAAGTTGATATTAATTTGTCACAGGCATTGTACAGTTTTCATGTAGCAGTTTGGGAAAAATTCAGTCTCCTAGTTCAAGTATAAATGAGATTAACACAATTCTGGCAAAAAATCCCAAAGAATCAAAATTATATGAATTTTTTTAAATTATAAAATCCTATTTTTGATTTACAATATAATTTGACATTTTTCATTAGAGTTTCACTTAACTTTTTCAAATTAAAGCCAAATTTTAATTTTCTAAATGTAAATTCCTTTGTTATGATATTTTGTATATAGCAAATACATATTTGGAAAAAAAATATTTTAATTGTTCTGCTGTCCGATTTTAGCAATTAAAAAACTATATTTCTTAATATATTGCACCAAAGAACAAATGGAAATATTTTGTTCTCAACAGAGTATATGATTATTATGCAATTTATTATTTTTATAAGTAGTGTAAGTTTATAAGTGCCGAAAATGGCAACGCAAACTCAGAAAATTTTGCCTATCATTTGTTGCCATATTAGAAAATCAACATGACATATCCTCTGTAGGTTTTCTTATCTGATGCACTTCATTATTCTTTGGTTTCATCAGAGCATTGCCAGTAATACAATTTATATTTTACAAATATAAAATGCAAAATTTTCTATGTTGTTATGTATTTTCAAAATCATTCTCTGATATATTTATTTTTTTGTAAACTGAGTATTAAAATGCTCCTAGCATCTTTCAAAGTTAAAATAATGAAGGAAACGTAAATATTTTTAGAAGACCATTTTTGTACATTTTATTGTATCAATTGGCTATGATCTGCGATAGTGGAATGTGTATCTAAAGCTAAACAATGTTTCAAATTCAATGAAATTTAATTTTAGTTTATTGTGGTTATGGAGGAATTTAAAATGATTCTTAAAATTGTACAATAAAATTTGAAATAATGATCAGTTCTGAATTTTCTTTATTATACAAGAATTTGGCAACAAAGATCATTGTTGTGGTTTTGTTTTTTCAAAATTTTGAACTGAAGAATTCTTATTGAATTATACCTTTGTTTTACACCATAATTTTGAAACAATTAAAAATAAAAACTGAAACAATTTTTTTTATTAATTCAACATGAGGACTGTCGTATCAAAGTTGATATGTTATTCAAAAGTATCCAATATAATAATTCCCGGCACGTTTATGTCATCTTCACGAGCATTTTCTGTAGGATTAGCAAGTTCTTGCAGAAAATATCCTGTGATCAAAAAGTTTTTCAATCCTATTATAAGAGATTCGAAAAATTTTACTGTTAGAATGCAAGGGGATGTAATTCAGAAACGGTGGTCCCATTATAAAGCGGCAGTTTTAAAAGAGATTGGAAAAGAATTAGAAATTTTGGAACGCTCGAGACCAAAATTGAAGGAAACCGAGGTACAATAAAATTATAATGGGACTTCAGTGTGTAATTTTTCAATCAATTAATACCATTGTATTATTTGATTAATTTTCATAGTTTATATTTTTGACTTTGAAAAATAATTACTTTTCTACAATATTTTTAATTTGTTAATCATTTTAATATTTTCAAATAACTTAAACTATATAAAATTAGGCAGTTTATAGGTATGGCAGTTGTGTTATTAGTTTTTAATTTATGTGATTCCTTTTCCAAGGCATGTGTTTAAAATAAGGGCACTAAATTTTATTATTGTTTAGTTACTATGAATTTTGTTTTTTACATATGATTAACTTTATTACTCTTAAATATTTATGCATTTACTCATAACAGTTTATATATTTATGATAATACGTTTCATGTATTTATCTGTTTTAATCTGAATATGCCGAAATATTTTTAGGTTCGAATCAAAGTCCATTGTTGTGCTGTTAATGTTGCTGATACATTAGTATGTTCTGGAAAATATGATCAAGAACCTAAACTTCCCTTTATTCCTGGTAAATTTAAAAGTTTGTTTTTTCTCCTATAAGTGTGATTGAATTGTAAGGATTGTAATTGTAACTTAATGTTTGAAAAATTGGAAGTTTTAAATTGTGTCTGTGTGAGTGTTTAATCAATGTTTGTATTAATATTTTAATTGTATATTGATTTTTTTGTTTTTAGTTTTCAATAGAATTTCTTAATTTTCTAAACAGATTAGACTGACTAAATTGTAGGTCTTTTAGCATTGAGTTTTACTGCAGCTATGGGTACTTACATTTTAGCGTCACCCAGACAAAATATATGCTACACAAATTGCTTCATATCAGAATAACAAAAATATTCAGTTAAAGTGTAGTATGGGGGGGGGTGTTAATTTTTGGCGACTAAAATGGTCGCCAAGATATTTTTCTTGTGATAGCTGGTTTTGGCGACCGGAAGCAATAGCCAAGCTATTTAATTAATCAGTAGGTGTTCTGAGAATTTACAAAATATAATTTTGAAATAAATATAGAGAGATATTAATGTGAAATTAAAAGAAACATTTATAAAGGTATCATTTATGGATAAAATTAAAAATAGAATTATGTTAGGCAGTAGAAATTGTAATTTAGAATATTTCAGAAGTAGGCTTACCTGCGCTCAGGAGAGCTCTTCCGAAGGAGGGTATATTTCTTTCACTGCCTCTAAAAAGGCAGTGAATAGGTCATTCGGATTGTTGGGTTGCTTCATCTTTCGCCACATGTACTCCGCAAGGTAAGAATCAAATTGATCCTTACACCTGCGGGTTCCAGGCAGAGATTTTTTTATGGCGCTCCACGAACCCTCGATTGAGTTTGTGTAAGCGCCCGTTTCTGGATCCTTAAAATGCAACGTGTGATTGACTGAATGATGAAGGAAACCTTCATCTTCCAGACAATTATAAGCTTTCCAACAATCCGATATGATGATGGTACCCTCCTTTATGTTGCTCTTGATGGATTGTAGAAGAGTATCCTTCGACCTATCCTGAACCACATGGAAAAAACACTTATTTGAAGATCTTTCATTTCCTCCAAACACCCAGGTTCCATTCACTCATTTGCCTCTATTGTATTTCCTTTTACCAAACATACTCTCGTCAATCTCTACAATAACATCCAGACCTCCAAGCATCGAACTGTCGTACACGCACATTTCCATGCATACCTCTCTACAAAAACTCATCCAATCCGTGACTGTTTTCTTCGAAACATTTAGTTAAAAAAAAATGAAGTTACGGTTAGCCTTTCGCACCCACATATCCGTTAATTTTAGAATATCAAGCATACTCAGCTTACTCTCCTCGAACCAGCTGTTCTTCCTGACGGATCTCTTCATGCGATGCCCATTCGCTCCTTTCTTTCAGCATTCCCAAATATATCCATCACTAGAATTCTTTTTCACCAGACGCATAGCTTTCTTGCAAACGGAACATTCAGCACTGGCAGCAATCAATCCTTTTTCCATGCACCACTGTATCAAAGTCAATTTACCCTTTTGTTCCAAATAAAAAAAAAACACAAATCGTACTTTTCAGACATACTCTTCAGGATAAATCGAAGGAAAAGAACAGTAAGTAAGAAAATGGAATAAAAAAAATGGTTTGAAGCGCATATTATCCAATATGGACGAAAATAAATGTTAAAATGAAAAATAAATTAAAGATGGAATTTTTAATTTGAAAATCGTCTGGCACGTGTCGAAATTATCCGCAAATTTATTAATTAACCAATAGCAATTTTTTAAAAGCAACACGTGACCTTTTTTGCATAAGACAGCAAATCAAAAGTCAAGGGTTACCAAATGAAACCGCTCGTCAGAATGAAATCGTTATCTCACCATGAAATTTCGCTAAAAATCACCAAATCCGAAGAAAACTCGCCAAATCCAAATCCCCATACTACACTCAGGCGAAATATTCTTACTTGTTTTATTTTTTAAAAAAAAAACTGTTAAGTCGGAATTTGATGGAAAATAGCATAATTCGTGTGGCGCAAATTTGGCTGCTGTGACGTTAATAATACTTCATATACCTGTGCTTTCTATTTTTATTTTGTAAAATGACATCATTTTCATCAGCAATTAGTTTCTTATTTTTTTGAAACAATTTCTTTCTGTTACCTTTTTTTGTGATATTCTGGATAATATAAAATTTTTCTAACTGTGTGTGTGTCTATTCTGATCTTGACAATTTTTTTATTAATTATGTATTGGAAAAGAAATCATCAGATTATATTTAGTTTGAAGGAATTATATAGAAAAACGAAGATTATATTCCTAAACAAAATGGTGTTGACCTAACACAGTGTCATTTATATGCTAGATCTCAGACTCAAGTTATTCCAATTGAAGAGAGAGATTAAAGGAAATTTTTTATTAGAGTACAAAACAGTGAGAAAACCGGGTCAGATGAAATAAAATCAGTATTTTGTTATTATTATCCATATTGGAAAAGAAAGAAGTAGGAGGGGGGAGGACTGCATACAGTGTAAAAAACCTATCCTGTCCTAATTTCTCCATATATATTTCTAACCTCTGTGATAATTTAGATAAGTAATCAAAAATGGATTTTTTAAAATTTGTAAATTTTAGCCAATTTTTAATAAATTCAGTCAGACATCTATTTAACAAAGTCGTTAAATGCAGAAAAAAAGTTGGTTATGAGGGAAATTCATGACTTAGAGATTCATTTTTTTATATTCTTCTCTTCTTGGTTCCAGAAAAAAAGTTAATAAAATAGAGAAATTTGCAAAATAGATGAGGGTTTGACTGTATTTCTAATTTTTATGTTAGCCTTAATTCTTAATTCTTTTGGAAAATACATTTTTTATAATGCTATAAAAATTTAAACTAAGATTAAAAAGATGGAAAAATACATACATGAACAAAATAATTTTTAAGCATAATTTAATGAGTGAAAGTCGTACAAGCAGATTTTTGTGGATCAATACTGTGAATGTTATAAAAATCAACTTAAACTATTCTCATTTGTAAATGTTGACAATCTGTCATCAGCAATCTGTTTACGCTATCAATGTAAATTTAAAGTATTATGAATAAATATTTTATAATATTCACTTTTTTGCCAGTTTTGATATATATAATAGAAAACTTACGGGGGGGGGGGGTATTG
The DNA here is from genome assembly GCA_019973975.1 of Trichonephila clavata. NCBI lineage: Eukaryota > Metazoa > Arthropoda > Arachnida > Araneae > Nephilidae > Trichonephila > Trichonephila clavata. Next base: position 101,794 of record BMAO01000788.1, on the reverse strand, counting down.
GCGTCACCGTAGTCAAATTTACACCATGTGAATCGTGCCATGATATCATAATTGCAAAAGAAAACAACAACATATATAGACTCATGTGTTTTATTTTAGAAGAAAAAACAATGGGTAAGATTTCAGTGGAAAGTAGTGCGATTCTCATATCACCAGTTTAGTTGCAGTGACGCTAATATGTAAGTACCATATACTTTCAAATTCATTTTATTTCTCTATTAGTATCTGTATGAATATACATCCAAATTTTATGATTAACTAATTTTTAATTTTGGTTATTTCATTTTTTTGCTTGGTCTATTATGTATAAATTCTATGCTGAAAGGAGAAAAACCAGGATCCTTTAAAGCAAGCTTAATGCTGTTTTACTGCCCTAAGTTAGTGACAGCATTAGAAAACAATAGTTTTGTATTTTGGTTCATTGTCTTATTATAATAGGTCTCATGTTCTTGGTTCTTATATTCAGAATTTCACCTGCTTCTGATTTGTAGGATAGCTAGTTTGAAGTGCAGTTGTCCTGAATAATTCTGTTTTCAGTTTCTGCCACTTACAAATTAATAATGGATATTTATATATATATATATATATATAATGAGTTATATTTTTTATATGTTTAAAATTTTTTTTTCTTAAAAAAAATGCAATACATTTTAAACAACTTGTAAGTTTGTAGTTGTAACTTGTAGTTTTTCTGGATCAAAAATGTTCAAGTATTTAATTATTTAATGTAGTATTTTTATTTAAAATATAAGAAATTATTTTAATTCGTTTTTTGAGAAATGTTTCAATTAATATTGTGAAAATCTATACTTACTTTTATAACCAAAAATATATGTTGCCTCTTGTTTTACAAAAAACAATGCTGAACTATATGATTTTTTAAATATATCTTGGCAGTAATTTTTTATGAAGTAAATAATAATGTTTTTGTATATTAACTGTAATGCATTTGTATTCTTATATTAATACCATACAATATTTAAAAATATTTTTGCAATGTATTCATATTCCTATGTTTTTTTTTTATAAACTAACAGTGTTATTCTCTTGTAATGCTTTCAGTTCTTTTACATTAACTATTATATTATAAAATAACAAATAATTGCATTATATAGGGTATGAATTTTCTGGTGAAGTTTTGGAAACTGGTTCAAAAGTAAAAAACTTATCTGTTGGTGATAAAGTGATTGGGTTAAATAAAGACACATTTTCTGCAATGGCAACTGAATGTCTTTCTGAAGAAAGGGTAATGATCTGTTTTTGAATCTAAATATTTACAGAAAATCAGATTTCAATATCACAATTAATTTTTTTTATGAAATAATTTTAAAAGTATAATTAAAAAAAATTATGTTCTCAAGGTATTGTGTTCCTTTACATTTATTATTATTATTATTTAACCTCTTTGTAATGGGCAAGTCATATATGCATTCAGCACATACATGTCTCATGGCTGGGTGGTGCATATATACACTTCAGAAATACTGGCTTAAAGGGTGGGCAGTGCGTATGTGCATTTTAAGCTGGAACAATTTTTAATGTCCATTAGATGGCAACCTGTGTTCATTATATTTGAATTGAATATAATTTCTGTAACCTGACCTTCTGTTTGTTTATATTTATCCTATGTATGGTGTTTTGCTCATCAGCTGTTGTGGGAGAAGGGGGGGGGTCAGAATGTAAACAAACAGAGCTTGGCTTGTAAATTTTTCATGTGATATGAAACATTCGCATTTCTAATAATTCTCAGAATACTTTTTTCTTTTCTTTTTCTGTTCAGTGGGGAGTGTTTTTGGGTTTTGCATCTGTTATGTTCAGTGAGGTAAGGAAGAATATAAGGGTCCCAAGCCCATATATGTACTTAGTGTCAGTCAATCTTTGGAATTCCTGGGCCCCCCTGCAGTGCAATGGTTGCAGGTGTGTACACTACACCACTGGGTCTGTTACAGTTTTGGTTGCTATCAGATATATTTCGTGTACCTCTCTTATTTTGAAAACCTTGACTTCAGATTATTATTTGATTCTGCTGAATGCATTTTCCTACCCTTAATATGAACACAAAGTGTGAAAAAAGCCAAAGAAAACTGCATAGTTTGCTCACAAACTGTGCTTAAACAAAAACACAACGTACATTTTATGCTTGCAAATCGTACAATGTTGGTCTTTGCATGTCTCCATGCTTTGAAATGTTCCACATTCAGTCTTCATTTTAATTTATTTCTTTTTGTAAGTAATCTTTATTTTTTAAAAATTATTTTGAAAGTTTATGAATGTGTATTGTCAATTAAAAATTCAGAAAAATGTGAATTTGAAAATTCCCGGTCCTCTAGTTCAATTTCTTCTGATTTCGCCCTGTCCCAAAGAGGTTAATGTATATTTAAATGTATTTTATTGATTTATCTGCATAAATAAATGATTTATTTTATTATATAGATTTTAGCCAGAGAATTATAAAATTTATCATGCTTAATAATTTTAATGGTCTTTACTCTTGTATACAATACGTAATATTTAAAATTAATGTCTTTTTTCTGTGTAACATTTTTATACTTTTTCTTTTATTTTTATGATTTATTTCAAATATTCATATTTTTCCTGGATATTTCTGATGTAAAAGAAAAAAAAAACCAAGTTATGTTACAAAATACAGTAGAAGTCCGGCATCCAACAGTCCGGAATGCCCGATAGTCTGGCATCGCTCCGGAAAATTGTAAAAATTTTGGTTTTCTCCAAAAGTGTGTCTTTAAAGCAAATAAAAACGCTCGAGAGCTATTCAGAAATTTTCGGGGTAGTTCGGGATCATCCGGAAGCGCTCGGTATTGTTCGGAAACAATTAGCGGCCGGCTAGTCTCAGCTGTCACAACAAATTCAGGTGCAGTGCAGCTCCGTTAATCAATCACGAAGCGTCTTCGCCATTTTTTTGTGCGTTGTTGTTTTGTGTCCTTTCACATCGCAGTAAACGTAACTTTTGAAACTGTTTATAAAAAAAGTGATTTTCGTTCTAACTGTACAGTGACCATGTTTTCAAAACCTAAGCCTTCGAGTTCAAAAGGAGAGAAACGAAAACACGTAACACTGACTCTCAATCAGAAACTAGAAATCATCAAACGGCTAGAAAAAGGCGAGAATAGAAATGTTTTAATGAATGAGTTTAATATTGGCTCATCAACTATTTATGACATTAAAAAACAAAAAGATGAACTAATTAAGTTTGCTTCTCAATCAGTAACAACTGAGTTTGTAGTTTAATTATTAACCAAATTGTTCTTATAATTACCGCCCAATAGACCGGAATTTTCGGTAGTCCGGCACCGAGCCGGTCCCGAATGTGCCGGATTATCGGACTTCTACTGTATATATAAATATTTTTGTTTTGTAAAAGGCACAAGTTAATACTTAGTTAAATTGTGTAATTATTTCTTTCTTTGAAATTACTTTTCAAAATCTTTGAAATAAGAATTTCTTTCTTTCAATAAATCTGTTATTTTTAGTTATTGAAAATATCAATGATTTAGTTTAAAAAACAATGCCATAAAAAATATTTGAGTGGAGTCAGAGGAAATTTTATAATTTTTTAAAGCTCCAATTGGGCCTTTGAATTTTAATATTATACTGAACAATAATGATAGTACTCAAAATCTAGTTATATTTTTTTGTTGTGTGTGTTTTGGAAACTAAATAAAATTATAATTTTTCTATTAACTAGGATTTGTGGAAAATACCCCAAGATATCGCTTTTGATAGTGCTGCAGCTCTAGTAGACAGTTATGCTACCGTTTTGATAGCAGCCAGAAGGGCTAATCTGCGTGAAGGGTAAAATATTCAAGATATTTATTTGATATTAATTATAGGCACAATACTCAAAATTTATGTGGCCATATTTAAAAAGTACACAATGTTATTATTATTACTCTTTTAAATGCTTGGTTTCAAAAGTTATTAGATAAATTTTTAAAAAATTTTTCATGAACTTTGCAAATAAGAAGAAAAATTCTTTAGAATACTTTTGCTTTTTAACACTAATTGAATAATTTTACTTTAATTCACTTAAATATTTTATTTTTTTTGCTTTTTAAAAATCGTGATACTTTACATTACATTTAACATTTCAATTTTCTATCATTTGTATTATAATGTAAGGTTATAATAATGTTGCATTATACTGTAAAATAATTTTTGTAATCTAGTGTTTGAAATTCTGTAACAGAGATTTGCTGTTTTTTTTTCACTTATCAGAGACACAGTACTGGTGACAGTAGCTGCTGGAGGATTGGGATTAGCAGCAGTAGACCTTGCTTCAAATTTGTTTAATGCAAAAGTAAGCAATATTAGTTATAATTTAATATTTTGAAAAAAATTGTTCTAAAAATATATTTCCATTTTTTCTAGTTATACCACTAAATATTTTTTTCAAAAAATATGAAGATTTAGGCTTTTTTACAGAAGAGAGGATATGTGTGTTTTTATAGTTGAATAGAAAAAAAGATAATTAAAATAGAATAATTTAGTCATTCTTTCATCCTAAATAGAAATCTTATGAATTTGATTAATTTTTTTTTCTATTTTACTTTAAATTTGCTTGTAATTTATAAAATATTTTTAATTCATTAACTATGGCATCTTGTACTTAAATAATGGAAACTTTATCTTATATTTGTTGGTTCACTAATATTTTACTGTAATCTATGTATACACTTATATTTTTAAATTAACTGTTACCTGATTTCCTTCTAATAAGAATACTCTTTAATAAAGCATTTTTTAAATGTTTATTTATATTATTATTATTTATTGTAAAAGTATTCCTTAAAAAATAACTTTATTTTTAATGGATGAAAAACACTGTAAGTACTCTTAAATATTTAAATACATAAAAGTGAAACACAAAATCTTAAAAATAAAAATAAGAAAATAATTTATGAAATATGAAAAATCTCAGTGGTGAACATAATAATAAAAAGAATAAAGCGTTTAAATTTAGTTTAAAAATTGGTTCTATGAAATCTCGGCCCAAAAGTGTGGCACATTTACACACTTCGTAAAAAAAGTTGGACACTTGAATTTTTATAGAAAAATAATGTTTATTTTTACTAAGATTCTTTTATGAACATACTGTTTTGATTAACCTTTTAAATGCCGCACTATGATTGAAAGGTAACATAAACTAAATTTTGATAAAATCAAGTTAAAATTTGAAACAAAAGATCTATAAAAGAAAAAAAATTTGAAAATTTTTTTTTTTTAAAGATTTTCAGCATGTTTCAAAAATGGAACATTGCGGTCCCATTCAGTTTTTTCACATGTTTTTTAGAGTACAACCAATGACATTTTAATTCAAAAATCAATTATTATATACATTTTTAAGAAGAAATCTTAACCAGAAGTGTTATGTAACATTTCCCAACGAGGTTTCATCATTCACCCCCCCTCGTTGTAGGGGGGAGGGGCATGATACCTGACAAACAATTGAAATGTGCCTTAAAGTCTAAAAATTAAAATGGGGTTAAAGAACTAAAAGTTTGCGTGTGAACGAGAAAAATCTATAATTTTTCCCCTGCAGAGTTTTTTAAATGTACCCTGATGGGAGGGGGGCAGGTTCCTCGATGGGTGTCCCCTGTTAGCGTCACATCTGAATGAAACTTTTAAATATAATTCCAAAGTAAAACATTGAGTTGAAAATATAACTTATAACCAAGACATTTCAGAAAATTACAATCACTTATTAGAAACAATGAAGGAAAACATCAATAGGACAATGAAATAAACAAATAATCTTAATATCAAAATTCTCAAAGCTAATTAATAAAAGCAAAGAAAAAAAAACTAAAAAAAATACAGATTACCAAAATTCTTAAAATAAGAAATAAAAACAAAATATTTAATTGTTTTTTTCTTATATGTGTTCTTTTATGTCCTAAACTATTTTTATTGTCCATGTATAGCTAGGAAAACATTTCTCAAGCAATTTTTTTCGCACTCCAGGCATTTTTTCGTTGTGCTATTCTGACATACATGAGTTATTCATCATCATCTATGCTTGCAGAAATTTTGATTTTGCCACAAACATTCTACTGATAGAACAGATTGAAAAGTATCTTCATTGATATCTTCCTCGTCAGTCAAACACCACTTTTTTCTAGGAAACTGACACATATCAATAGTTCATCATCTGATTGTGCATAAAAATATTCCAAAGCTTCTTCTACAGTCTGGAATGGCTTTGAATGGCAACATCTTATCAGCGTAATGGATATTCATTAACTGACAAAACACAAAATTAATATAAGACCATATACGAGACATTCCTCTCCAAATAAGATATACACTACATCTAACTATCAACAAACGCACATGGTAGTTTTGCTGCAGCTGAGAAATTAACTTGAGATTGTCCAGAAACTTTTAAGGGGGGGGGGAGTTGAGAGAGGTAGCCGAAACGAAAGTCAAATCATAAATATTTTCTTCCGACACATACTACATACTATAAGTTTTTAGCATTCAGAAATCTTTTCTCACTCTTCTGTGAACTGTAAACATAGTAACTGCATTGTGTGAAAAAAGTATACCTTTACACGCCAATGTTCCATTTTTGGAACATTGAAATTTCAAAACTGATAGTAAAAAATAACTATACTTTTTTATGATATCTTGCAGTCTATAGTTAAAATGAGCATTTTTAATTACTTTTACCAAACAATAAAAATATTTTTTAAATTTTGAATTTTATATGAAATTTTGAATTTTGCTCGATCAAAAGTAGAAAAAAATGCATAATTTAGAATTTTTTCTCAGAGAGACTATTTATTTTAGCAACAGTACTTCATTTTCAAAAAAATTTCATCCATTATTTTTTGTCTTCAAAATAATTTTTTATGGAACAATATGAATAAAATTGAAACTTTTCAGAAAATTTCAAAATTTATGTTCCAATATTGGAACATTGGTGTGTAAAAGGTTAAATTTATATAACAACTATTGATTTGAGAATTGTTATAGTATTTAACAGTTTTTTAAAAGATTCTTACTTTTCATATTGAAAGTTTGTAAAAAAGTAGAAAGACATAAGTTTTTACTGGAAAAACCAATAATTTAGGTAGACGTCTTCTTTCCATTAATTTTCATCAGTTCAATAATAAGGTATTGAATCCTGGATTTCAATTTGACAATTATCCCAGACCATGATTGAGTGTCTTTTTAACCCCCTTTTATAAGCTTCACTTGTATGTAACGGAATTTTTGAATTCAATTTTTACCCACTTTAAAAGGTCAGATGAATTCAAAGTTTTGCTCACTTGTACAGGATGATGATCATACAATAATTTAATAATTTTTTCCATTGTCCTGATCAGGATTAAGGATTTCCATTTTCAGATATCTTCCTGCACCTGGAGACTAACTTCAAACCCCATTTCCAGATTTGGCTACTAAAAGATTGTTACAACTTAGTTTGATTAACTATAAAAGGGTGTTTTTTAGTTTTTTTAAACTATAATTTAATAAGCTCAAAGAGGGTTCATACTGCTTTCTTTCACCATATATTTGTCAAACAAGCAGAGGGTTAACTATGACAAAACTTGAATGTTGTTGAGCATAGCCAATTTTTTACAGCATTTGCTGTGAGATCGAACACACTCTATCTTGTTGATATATCCAATAATCTTCACCTAATTAGGATGTATAAAGAGACTACCAGATTTCAATACTTGGTTGTAGTCTTTATCAATCTGCTACCATTTAAGAATACTAGACTGGTTATTCCTCCATAACCAATGGCTAAATACACCATGAAACTTCCTCCTTTTATTTGGCAAACTGAGCAAAAATTGTTCATTATTTGTTGAGATTATGCCAGTAATATTGATAGCCATCAGTTAAAATTGTTGGAGCATAGCCAATTTTTTTACAGCATTTGCTGTGAGATCGAATGCACTCTATCTTGTTGATATATCCAATAATCTTCACTTAATTAGGGTGTATAAAGAAGACTACCAGATTTCAATACTTGGTTGTAGTCTTTATCAATCTGCCTACCATTTAAGAATACTAGACTGGTAATACTAGACCTCCATAACCAATGGCTAAATACACCATGAAACTTCCTCCTTTTATTTGGCAAACCGAGCAAAAATTGTTCATTATTTGTTGAGATTATGCAGTAATATTGATAGCCATCAGTTAAATTAAATTTATTTCTTATCTGAGAATATGAGAGAATTCCATACAACGGGGCCCATAATTTGTGTTCTTTTGCTCAATTATGTGCCCTTATGTGTTTTTTTTGATATTTTGGATGATGTGTTTGTTCTCCTTTTGAGCTAGAAAGTTTTGGACCTATTTTTGGTATTCTATATTTTATCTGGAGATGTGTGCTAATCCTGCTTGGGTTTTTACCTCTGAAATGGTTGCAACTTTTTCCTTAGTGCCAGAAATTTTTTTCTTTTATTATAAGGAGTCAGATTTTTTGATTGTCCTGTATTATTTTTTGATCCATGCCTGTCCAGTTTCTTTAAAAGCTAGAAGTCACATTACAGCCAATGTTAAGTAAAAAAAAAAAAAAAAAAAACCATAAGCAATCTCACGTTTATCTTTATGTTCATTTTGGAGAGTTAAGGCTTGGTTTCTTTGATAGTCATTCAAAGATTCCTCTAGGTGTTTTACAAAAAAAAATTATTAATGATTTTATGATTAAAATATTTATAGATGATTTTTAAATGTATTAGGAAAGATAAAATGTATTAATTCCATCTTGCCTAAATTCACAAGTTTTGGATGAACTCTATACTGAATCTTTACTAGTATTCTACTTTTTTTACATCCTTTAAAAAAATATATGACACATTTTTTTTAAAATAAAAGTGATAGTTACTGGTTTTTCTTATTTTTATGAAAAATTGCTGTTAGAAGAAATACTAATAATATTAATACAACAGAATAAAATTAAAGTGCAAATTTACACAAAAATTCAGAATGTATATGTATAATATGGTACTTGTGTATTATTGCTACTACTTTACTGTCACATTAATGAAAATCCTCCATTAAGAAATACACAAGTTCTGGTTGCCAGATGCCATTGCTTTATGGCTACTGTGTTTGTGATATACAGTGTATTTCGATAAATGGCTTAACCATTTTCTGTGTATTTGTCTCCTGTGTCTTGATATTTTGTTTTTCCTTACACATATGTTGTTTTAATTTAAATTTCTAAAAATACATTTTGTGATTTTGAATACAACAAAAGGAAATGTGATAAAATTATTTTATGAGTACAACAATTAATCTTAGAAGTACAAATATTTTAATTTGCATGCTATGCAGTCATATTTTTAAAATCAGTGTTTTGAAATTGCTGTTTTAAAAACTGTATAATCAACACGTTTAAACAAGAAATAGCTGTTTGTTTGAAAACAGTCGTCTTTTTACCACAATTATACAGTACTTGAGCTATTCTTGAAACTATTGTGTTAAAGTTTTTATCTGATGAAGAATCACACAACAATGTTTAAGAATTTATAAATTAAGCCAAAAAGTAAACAAAACTGAATACTTGTAGAAACATGTATGCATGTAATAAGTAACTTCTTTGTTTTTTAAATCATTATTGTTTTCACTAAAAAGTTCCCAAATTTTTCACCAACATGGTTGCATATTATACAATTACCATTTATATTTATATATGAATTTAGTATCATTTAAAAATATGCTGCTTTGCAATAAAAGTACATTATTGTATGAAGGGAAACATTTTTTGTACTGTTTACATTTATATTTTCAAGTTAAAAAATTTAAGATATATTGATAAATTATTTCATATTTAATATTTATTTTATTCTTAATGCTTTTCTTTCCTTTAATACAGATATTATATAGTTTTTTTATTCATAAATGTTCAATAATTCCGTTTAATAAATAACATTAAGAAGTGTTAAGAAAATGCTAAATTTAAACAATTTTTAAGTTTGTGGCTCTAGCTTTTCATGAAATGTATAATTCTGTTGTTTGTATTTTCAGGTTATTGGAGCTTGTGATACTGAAGATAAAACAAGTATTTTGAGGGAAAAAGGGGCTTTTTGCACTATTAATTATAGCAAAAAAGACATCGTAAAAGCTGTGATGAAAGAAACTGATAATCAAGGAGTAAAAATTGTTTTTTGATGCTGTAGGAGGTGATACTTTTGAGGACTGTTTACAAAGGTATATCCAAATAAAATTCATAGTTGCATTATTATATAAAGGCATTGTCAGTAAGATATAGGTTTTTGTGTAGAGAATCATTTAGGGCAGGGGTGCGAAACTTGCGGCCTGCCAAGCCAGCCAGAAAATCCGCATTGAACCGAGATTTCTTTCCTATGTGCCCCTCAGGGGCTCACCTTCTTTAGGTGAGTACGGATGTCACAATCCCGAGGTGCCCTAGTGATCTTTTTCCCACGGGGTTTACTGTCTTTGGTAAACACGGGCTTCATGAACCCGGGGTACCCTAGTGATCCTTCTCTATTTTCGATCCTCTTTCTTGTCATTCAATTCATTCTTTCTTTCTCTTCCCGTCTAGACCACAGATATTAAAACAAATGTTTGGCGCAGTATAGCTGAAATCGGCTCTTGCGCCAATAAACCCCAAATCAATCAATCAATCTTTCCTATGTGGGATTAAAGATTTGTCTTTTATTTTTAACTATTAGGAAAACAAAGTACCCTAAAGTGTTTCTTCTACAAGATCATGTGCAGAATTGGAGGATGAGATCACAAAAAGAATTCAGGATTTTTCAATTTAATAAAATTGAGCATAAATTAAATTTTTTCTGTTATCCCATTACTACTGATATTGAAACAGCACCTGAGAAGCTACAGCTTGAACTTATTGACTTGAAGTCAGTATGAAGAAAATGTTTAATGCTATGACATTGAACAAATCTTTGTCAGCTGAAAAATTCCCATGTATGAAGAAATTTGCAGGAAAATTATTCTTTAAATTTTAGTTGACATGTATTTGTGAGCAAAGTGTTTTTTGCATGAAGATCAACAAAAGCAAATATTGATGCAAGTTGGCTAACATAAACTTGCAGGTTGTGATGAGAGAGAATTTAAACAATCCCTCATAATTTTAAAAGAAAAATTGCAGAAAAGTATGATAGGGATCATTTGTCTCATTAAACTGATTCTAAAATTAGATGTGCTTGTGTGTACAGCTATAGATAATATGAAATAAGCACATTAAACAAATTGAATGAAACCGCCTCTATTTTATTAAACTTGTATTTATTATTTTTTATAATGAATGCAATCGTTTTAAAAAGGCGCTACTCTTCGATATCTCTTACAATGTGGCCCACAATAGATCAAAATATTTATGTAATTCTGTAAAAACGCAGATTTCATTATAAAATATTTTCATGTGTTTGTAGATATTCATTACTGTTTACCTTATACTATCAGGGAAAATAATTTCAAAACATTTTACAATTCAATATTTGCTGAAAGTTTTATGATTTCATAAACAAACTTTAAATAGGACATAATTTATTGCTTTTGTTATTTATGTTGAAAAAATATAAAAATTATTTATATTTAAATCCAAATTTTTACATAGTTATCTTTTTATGCAAGTTATTATGAAAGAAATCTTATGGGTTGCATCAGTATTTCTTGACATTTTATGAACATTATTATAGCAATGATATTATTAAATGGGTGAGAGTTGAGTAATTTTTTTTGTTATTGTAATTTTGCACTTTCCATTTTATTATAGTATATCCCCCGAAGGTTGTATAGCAGTGCTAGGATTTTCCTCCAGGAAAATTCCACAAATACTTACAAGTCAACTTCTACCTAAATCCTGTGCTTTGATTGGTATTTCTCTTACTCATTATCAAAAAATGGTCAGTCAAACCTACCGCAGCTCTGTTCAAGAAGTTATAGACATGTACTTAGACGAGTTCATTGATCCTCATGTTGCCGAAGAATTTAAGTTTAAAGATGTAAGTATTATACATATATTATTTAATATGTATGTTTTAACATACATATTAATTTTTGTGTAACATAGAGAGAAATTTTTTGTTTAAGTGCATTTATATTGCTCATTTTATTATTTAATAAATTTGTGTGATTTTCATGACTGTAATTCAAAAGTTTTAACTAAATTACATTATTTGAAAATCTAACTTCATTTTTAATTATAAGAAATAATTTTAAAATAGTTCTTAGCAAAACCAATATTAAATCATTCATACATTAAGTATTTAACAAATGTTATTTTCATTTGTATGCTTATAGTAAATAATGCTGAATTTCTGAATATTGTATGTTTTGTAGTTAAATTTAAGGAATGTTTTTATAAATTTTCAATTAAATGTTAAAAAAAAAAAAAAAATTAATAATAATTAATATTTAAATCATGGTTACATTATTTTTCTATATTGTTTTATTACTCTTAAAATATGATTTTAATAGCTATTTTACTAAAAATTTGCAATAATTAAGTTTATTTTTTCCAAATATCTTAAAGAAATGCTTAATGTGTTATTAACATACTTTTCTCAGATCGAATTTTTGACATTATTGATGTGCTTTAATAAAATTACTGGGCTCTGATTTATGTATTTAAATTTATTATATTCATATGAAAACAATCTTTCAGGTCAATGATGCAATTAAACATGTTGAAGAAAGAAAATCAGCAGGAAAAGTTATTTTAGATGTTTCGTCATAAAAACGAATATATACATATATATTTGTCTTAGTGTGTACCTGTTGTTCAGTTTGTATAATAAATTTATTTATGTATTGCTTGTTTTAATATAAGACTTTGTAAGATAAAAATATTTTTATAAAGTTGCATAATAAGTTATGTTAAAGTAATAAATGATCTGAATTTGTATTTTAATGCATTCAAATTCATCTGAAACATGTATTAAATTTTTTTAGAATTTTATTTATTTAATAAACAATGTATTCAAACTATTCACTGAACTAATTGTTATTATGAGTTATAATTAGATGATATAAAGCTGAAACAACAGTTTATACCTCATTATTCTAATGAAAATTTTAGATGAATAACTACTATATATTTGTATCACAAATTATTTTAATTAATTTTATTTCACAAGTATTTTTCTGATAATCAAATGACCACAGCCTGTCATTCATTGAAATGTATAAGTAGTATTTTTTGTTTCAGATTAGAAATGAAATTGATGTCACACATTAATAGTTTTAAATTAAATGATATTCCAGTAGAAGTTGATTTAAATTGACACCTACTTTTTTATAATTCTTTCTATCTATTAGAAGTAGTTTGCATCTATTTTATGAAATGTGTTGATTATATGAGAAGATACATCACAATTTTAATTTGTAACATATATTAAACAATACATGCTGTTACAAATCAAGTTGCTTTTGACTAAAATATTTTTATTTTTTCACACACACAAAAATCCTTCTGCAAATACATTTCAAATAGTAATTAATATTTCAAGTAACTGAAAATTTACTGTATCTAGTTATATCATTGTTAAAGACAGTAAAATTGGGAGAACTGGTACAAATAACCAGGACCTGATTTTTATTGAGTGCTAATGAGTATCCATCCTAAGAATTTTCTTATACTGTACTCAAAGGTTTCGTATAATTATGGTCTATAAAATTTTTTTAACCTTAGTAATTGTTCATAATTTATAAATCAATTTAAGATTTAATGATTTCTTTTACTATAAAATTAATATTCTGATTGTAATATGTATTTAAAATTTAGTAGTAAAAATATGTTGCTATGTTATAGCTTATGCTAACCCCTTAATTGCTGCTAATGTATATTTATGACTCATTTACCCAGCATATTAACTGCTCCTGGTGTATATTTGTCTTTACAAAATACAATTCTTGCATTGCACTGTTGTCAGTAAAACTATTTTGGAGGCTTTGAAATACAATAAAATGACCTTGGCAGTGTTTGCAAATTATTTACAGCCATTTATTTTCCACCAGTACACCGCATAGATATGCACGCCTCTGAAAAACAGTGGCATTGGAGAATGAATCACAGAATTATTCCTTGGCAGTTAAGAGGTTAAACAATATCTTTTTGTTTTATATAAAACTTTTTGTTCTAGACTAGTTTAGTTCTGAATTTTTCAAAATAATTTTAATTGCTACTTTTAACAAGTGTGATGTATTGCAGGAAAAAAAAATTCTACACAAATAAGACACATTAACTTTGAAATAATTTTACTATGCATTTAAATTGTATTTACAATTTTACAATATTTGCAATTTTTAACTGCATAAAATATTTACAATACTTGCATATGCTTAAAAAATACAAGTTTCATAATGATATACATATTTTTCAAATTCAAAATTATGTGTATTTAGGAAATAAAATAGAACAAAATAATTTTGATAACATTTTTTTTCATTTCATAATTACAATTGGAAAAAGGATAGAGAGAGGGCATTTAAAAAGAACATTTTCCTAACAGTTGATAAGCTCATTTATTGATAATACAATTATGAAAGTATTTTCACACAATGTTATTTTTCTTGAATTTCTTCAGTAAGTAAATAATAGGGAAAACAATTTTGATGATTATTTTAAAGCTTCTTAGTTACTTTTATGCTTGAAAATCAGTAATTAGTGATGGAGGGTAATATGAAGCTATTTTCTAAATATTTCTGTCAATTTAACACTAATTGTTGATTATTAATAAGACATTTTTGGCTATTGTCTAATTTGATTCTCAAATACTTCAAACAAGAATTATAACTAGAAAATACAATATCTGACAATAAAGTTCAGTGAATGAAGTCAGAATGGCCGATCTGGCAACACTAGCAAAACAAAATGCAGCACATGCATAGTGGCAGGTTTTGACTCTCTACTCCTACCCTTATTCAGTTGAGCGTCATTTGTGTTCTGTGTAAGACCTTTGTAAGTGCTTGTTCAGTGCGTTGGTTCTTAACCGAGAACAGGAAAACAAACGAACAAAAGATCAATTTAAAGTTTTGTTTTAAGCTTGGCAGGAAACCAAAAGAAACTTATGCAATGCTGGTATGTGTCTATGCAGATCAAGCACTTTCCATGAAGTGTGTGTACAAGTAGTTCGCCTGCTTTCGAGTAGGCCAGCAAAGTTTTTCTGACAACCCCCATAACGGAAGACTGGTGACCTCCGTCAGTGATGAAAACATTAAGAAAGTGAAGAAATTAATCACGAAAGATCGTCAATTAACTGTGCGCATGGTAACTGATAAACTGCAGATTAAACGTGAATCTGTGAAACAAATCGTTACCCAAAATTTAGGGATGAGAAAAACGTGTAGTCATCTTGTGCCACATCACTTGACTCACGATCAGAAGCAGGCATGTTTAGAGGCTTCATAAGATTTAGTCTAAACAGTGGAAGTGACACCAAATTTCTTGAACTGTGTTGTCACTGAGGATGAGTCCTGGTGTCTCGGGTACAACCCTGGAACGAAATGGTGTTCTGCATCCATCACCTCGTCGGAAAAAGATCAGATCAGAAAAATCATGCATCCAAACTATGCTCATGACCTTTTTTGATTGTCAAGGCATTATCCACAAGGAAATTCTACTTGAGGGAATAACGATAAATGCTGCAAGGTACATTGAAAATTTGACCCATTTCATAAAAATGTTTGCGTAGGTTACAACCCCAGTACGCACAGCAAGGTTCATGGTTTTTTTGTTCATGACAATGCTTGCCCTCATACAGCCGATATCGTCAAACAGTTCCTGGGAAAATAGGGGAGGGTGTAAATTGAACATCTACTATACTCGCCAGATCTCAATCCTCCAGAATTCCTATTCCCACAGCTCAAACTCGCTCTGAAAGGAAAGAGATTTGACGATATTCCTGACATCCAACAAAATCTGACGAGGCTTTTGAACTCCATTCCAAAAGAAGACTTCTTGCAATGCTTCCAGGACATGCATAGCAGATCTCAGTGGTGAAAAGCTATGGGAGGTGACTATTTCAAAGTACAGTAAGGTAACTTTCATTAATATTTCATCTAAATTAATGTAACAGAACTATTCACTGAACTTTATTGTCAGAGGCTGTACATTATTATGCAGTAAATAATAAAACACTATAATCTTCTCCACATTTGATGGTATTACTTATAAGAATCCATTTTGCTGTTTTCATAAAGGTTCAATAAACTTCACATATCAACATGCAATAAATTTTTCTTCTCTTGTCTGAAAATTTAATTTATCTCATTTTGAAATGCCATCAGTTGTGATTCGAGCTATAATTTAAAATATATACATTTATGGAATATACTTTTCTCTAAATAAAAGATAAGTTGAAGATTGTTTATACTACTGAAACATTAAGTAATTTACTAAATCTCTCAATGTCAAAATAAAGAGAGAATTCAAGTAAACATTGACATATTTGAGATTTTCAAGCAAATTAAATCTGCTTATCTTATGAAATAAAATAATATTGTTCAGTCACAATCCTTTTTTTTATGCTAAATATAAAGCATATATTTAGGAAGTATTTACTTTTTTATTTAAGAAATATTTTTTAAAGCTTGCACTAGCACAGTAAGAGTATTGGGGGAATCTTTTCAGGTGTTATCTTTGTCTAGTTATTCTGATAATTATCTTTTACATTTGAAAGAAATTAATTACAATGAATGATATATTCTTAAATTCTCTCTTTGTCTTTAAGCTTCATAAACATCTAGGGTGACATGAAATCATCTAGATATTTTAATACTGTTCATGTCTAGTAAAAACAAAAATATATATTTTCACTTTATTTTCCTTCTAAGTGATAATTGATCTTTCAAATTCTAGATGTCATTTCTAATTTGTTGATCATTTAAAGAGTTAGGAATATTAGATAAGTATATATCATGCCACTTAAAATAATTTTAAAACAAAAAGTATTAAATGAAGTTGTAAAGTATAACTATGTATATACATTTAATAAAAAATGCAATAAAAATAAACTTTTATAACAGTTAACATATTTTACAAATAGGTCTGTATACCACATAACTATATGTTTACAGCATTCATTTAAGTAAGGTATTTCAAGGCATTTCACTTTGCCTGACTTTCATATCTCAAATAATGCCCTGGATGTGATTTTTTTTTTAAAAATCAGTTTTTTAGCACAAATAATTTTTTATTAAACAGTTTTTATGGTACAAAATGACCTTTTTAAAAAATTTCAGCACTTACCTTTCCTAACTTAAAATGAACCCTGTGTATAACAACATTATTAACAAAAAATAAATGAAAACTTTGGTCACAGTTGGAGAAAACAAAATCTAAAGAAGATTTTTAAGTAATAAGATACAGTATTGTAATTCACTATTTATCTATTTATTTCCTCTTCTTTGGTCTGGAACGACGTCGTTTATCAGGTTTCTTTGCTTTATGAAGTCGTCCTACTGCTACTCCTTGCCGTCGTCTGACCACCAACTGCTGCTCAACTAGATCAGCAAGTTTACCTTGTTCTGCGAGCATAGAGAGGAAAGTGCAGATAAATTGATCATAATTATGAGTTCGCCTACAATCGTCCACCTAAAAGGATGGTTCAATCTTACTTTAGAATATTATTATTTATATTCATTAAAATAACTGAATAAGCATGTTAAAAGTAATTAAAAGAAATAACACACTATTAAATAACATTTTCAACAACTTTTCTTCAAAAGTGGAATAAATATTTCTGGATGGTATTATTTTCTTTTAAACTGTTCTAGTAATATAGAACATTAAAGTTTATGTGTGTATGCTGTTCCTGTGAGCAATGAATTTCTTATTAAAAATTTAAATACAATGAAAATAGATTTAACATTTTAGTAGGAATCATATTTAACCCTTTCAGGATGGGTGTGTCACATATGCATCCAATAAAACATTTTGTTACAGTTGGGTATGTCAATGAAATTATCATTTAAATTGACCGTGAGGGTAAATGTACCACTTACATTTTTTTAAAGAAATAAATGGAATGTATCAAAACTGGAGAATATTTAGTTTCATTTCCATTTTATATTGAATTAAAAGCAGGAATAGTGTAGGGATGATTAATGTATATAAAGAGAACTTGCTCTTCATCTGGCATAAATGCATTTGTTTTTGACACATCAGGAATACCTTTTCAGCAATATGAGGATAGATGATCTATGACTTTATAGGTTTTGTCCATTCTTCAAAGAGTTTGGCTCACATTGAGAAGAATATTTTGTGTATTGCTTAGCAAAATATTTTTTGTAGTATTTCAAATGATGAAACAAAGATGGTATGTAACAGAAGAGTATAAAATAATGATAAATAAGTAATTTTATGACACTAATGATACTTTCAAAGAATTTAAAAATGATAGTTATAGTGACTCTGTTAGAAATGTTATCAGATACATAAATTATATCATTCATGTCTTTTATATCTCACAACAATGTCTCAGAGAACACACTTTGGGCTAGGAAACTTCCAAGTTTTGAAATCTTGATTTTGTAGGAATACCAAATATTAATATTATCAAAGCAACTAAAATGATTTTTGTAATTATTTTTTTGATGATCTTATAAAATTTATTATAAATGAAACAAACAATTTTGTACAAAATTATCTTGAAAATCCTCTATCTTTGTCCAAATCGGTAAAATTTTCAGATGTGAAGCCGGAGCATATGAAAGTGTTTTTTTAATTTGATTATTTTGATGAAAAAATTAAGATTCTCATTTTTCAATGTACAGTTAGACCTCCATTTTATGAAATTTTTTCCCTGGAACCAAGAACATTTTATGATTTACAAAATAAATCTCTTATTTAGCGAATTTTCCACATAAATTTTTTTTAGGATTTAGCAAATTTGTTGGATAGAGGTCCAAAAGTATAGTAGTATAGATGATGCTACTCCATTCAAGAGTCATTTTGTGAGATGTTTTTCTTAAAATATCCAGCAATTTTTACATTTCATTTTTGATAACAGTACAGAAAGCTCATCAAAATTTTACAAAAAAAAATTTAAAACCACCTATATGCAAAAACAGCTTTTTTTTTTAAATAGATGAATTACTTTTTAATTGGAAAGGTATGTTATTAGGAAATTATGAGAATTTAAACAATAAATATGCCCTCCAAAAGATCTTGCTATAAATTGAAATTTATAAGTTGTGCAAGATGAGTTCTCATTATGAATGGAATGTTTTAATTTAAAGCCAAAGAGATTATGTGGAACTGATTCATATATATAAAAGGTAGAATGCATACTTTTTGATATATTGCATCCTTTTCATGTTGTTTTTTAAAATTTTTTTATAAATGTGTTTTATGAAATAAAATATATTGTTTTGATATTTTTTTCCTGTATATTTTCATGAGGTAAGTCAAACAATTTATAGTTTTTAAGCAAAAGATAATTAAGCTTTCAAATTAATTTTGAAAACTACCTGAGTGTTTCTCTTGTAATGTACTGAAAATTGGAACAGTTGAACAACAAAAAAAATTTAAAGGATGCATTTTTTCCCCAGTTAGCTTAACGGCACACATAGCTGATCCCCACAAGACGATGTATCCTGTTAGCCTGTTGTCCTGAGACAGTGGTTCGAAGACTGAGATGACCATCACAAAAAGATTTTTTTAAAAACGGAGAAAAGTGCCACAAATAATAATAAAATAAAATTCAGCTTGAAAAGTTACAAAATAATATAAATTTAAACTCGATTTAAAATATTTTCTTCAAGTTATTTTAACCCTAAAGTAATAAGTTAAATAATAAAATTCTTAAATATCAAATTTCTGTATATAACAACGCATTCAAATAAATAATCAAATATTTAAAAATAAGAAAAACTCAAATGTGCAAAAGGTAAAGTACAAAACTAAAGAGATATGTTTGATTTTTAAATTCTTGAAAAAAATTAACTGTACAAAATGGAAAATAAGCAACTTATTTAAACTGCCATGATAAAGCATATAATTTATACATTTACCTACAAAACTGTGTTCCATTAAGAGTATATATATGCTTTTTAAAATTAATTCATAATTTGCAAATAATGAAATTTCAATTACTTTATATTTCTTTCTCTTTTCTATTTCATCAAATAAATTGAGCTCACATAATTCAATCTCAGTTTCTACTGTTTTTAGTAAAGCAAGTAAGTCCTAAAAAAGAAAATGTTCTCTCATTATTGTGACTAGAATTAAACAAATTAGTATTATTTTATTAATTATTTCAGTTATTATATGCAAACTACACAAAAAATTGCAAACACCAATGTGGGTTTGGAAACAAAATAATTCATTTACCTTGGGAGCAAACCTATGAGGTTCTATCAATTGTGGATGCTTTGATATAATATTGCCACTTTTGGAAAACTGGTCAGCACTTTCATTCTTGTCAGCTTTATCACCTGAATCTTTTTCTTTGAGATCAACACCATCAAGTTTAACACAACTAGGATTATTTTCATTGCTAAGAGATTCTGTATGCAATTTTTTAGAAGGGGGTTCTTCAGTTGATGTATCAATCTGATCTATGTTCTTTTTACCACCATCATTTGACTGATTTCCATACTGACCAGCATTTGATTTTGATTGCTGAGAGTCACTGTCACAACCAGAGGTCATTCGAATGACCAAGAATTTTTTTATGTCCCTGACGTCATCAAAAATAGATTCTGGTGTCCTATTGGATTTGATAGAATTTGGACTACCTTGACTGAAGTTACTGTGCATGCTTTGAATAGGAGAATTAAAAGCACTTCCAACTTCTGATGACGTGTCAGTACTTGATGCACTTGGGGCAGGAGATGTTTCAAATTTGGTTTGTATACTTAAAGGCTTCATCAGATCAGATGATGTATCTATGGATAAAGGTGCCATGAGACTGTCATTTCCTTCAGAAGATTTCATGCTGGGATTTGAATTGTTTTCTGGAGTAGGTACTCTGATTTCTTTGTCTGTGGTTCTTGTATCATCATCTGAGTATTCTGAACCACTGTAATCTTCATAATGAGGCTGACAATCTGTCCTACCTGATGTTTTACCTTCCATCAGTGGACTTTTAGCATAATTATGGCTGTCAAGAGCAGCTGGAAGTTTAGGATATGGGGAGCTCCGATCTTGATTTTGTGAAGGATTTTTCTGTTTGGAATCCAAGCTTTAATGAGGATAAAAAATTAAATCTAAATTTAATTTTTATTATCTAATTAAATTTATTAAAAATTTAACTCTTATCTACTAAAGTTATAAAACATGTTTAAAAACAGAAATAAAAGATAATCCTTATGGTATAAATATACTGAATACACAGAATATATATTACCTATAAGGCTGTGTTGTTTCATCTTCAGTTGAGCTTGGTGGTTTTGATTTCATGGCAGCAACAACTGCAGCATGGTCATCTGATGTTAATTCTGGATGAGTAAGTTTCACTAACTTTTAAAAAAAGAAATAACCAACTATTAATATATTATTGATCCCCCCATGGAAAAAATACAAAAAACCACATTGTGAAAAATTACGACAGAAAAAGAGAAAGTAATCGTCCTAAATTAATATTTTATTAAATAGTTAATATAAATGATAATTGCAACAAATTACTGCTCATGTTGATCAGAAAGAAATATAAATTAAATAATTTTTTTTTCATACGAAATTTTTTTTTGCAATAATTATACAACAAAAATAATATATTTATGATAGAATTTTTGTACTAAACTAGATTTTACACAACAGCTTTGATAAAAAAACAACATGAAAATATTTTAAAGCATAATATGTTACTAAATAATTCTGTAGAATTAACGCTACAAAAATTTTCAATATGCATTGAGTTGCATAAAGTTGAGAGTATAAACTTATATCTTTGAAGAGTTTTACTTAAAAATAAATACTTTCAGTCAAGATTAATACTGAGTAATTTTTCATTTAAAAATATTTCACTTTTCTTAAAATAAATGTGGAAAAATAGTCAATTAAAATTACAAAAATTTGAAGCTATCACTTAAAAAGAAGTTGAAATATCAGTTTTACATATATTTATATACTATAAAAAAATATATAATCTTTCATTTTTCTCACTAATCTTTCTTATTATATTTCAATAAAATACAATGTTATGTTGCTACGAAAGTGAATTCCAAATTGAAATTTATAATTCAAATTATTAATTGAAAAAAGCAAACCTGTTGCAAAGCTTCTAATACTATCTGGCGATTAGTCTTCAATGTTCTCAACTTATGTTCATATGCAATTCTTCTGTCAGGAACAACAGCCATCAAATTAAATCGAACATCATGATATGGTTCCCCACCAGTAGCAAGACCTAATCTCTCAGTCATAACTCGCCGAAATTTTTCAGTCCAATCATCTTCCCCACAAGGACCTATTATAAACATTTTCACATATAAAAATGAAAATCTGAAGTGATTTAGATCAAATTTATGAAGCAAAACCATCAAAAAATTATGTTTACAATAACTTAATTTTAAAACTGGAATTTTAAAGTCTATGTCTACATAATCTGTATTTTCTTTTTTAAAATAATACTGGACAAATAATTATTACTCACATTAAAATTTAAAATAAATATATTTTTAAAAATAATAATAATTTTAATTTTTTACTTTAATTAAATTTTATAATTAAAAAAATTGTAATTTAATTAAAAAATATGAATTTGAGTCAGAATTTTTTAATGTTTTGATTCCATTATTTATTATTATATTATTTTAAACAAGTCTTTATTTACTTTGTATATTTATCACCCACCACAGATAACTACTGTGATACAATTAATATATTATAAATGTTAAACACAATATGAGAATAATTATACAAACCATGGTCTATAGGATATGGTTTTAAACCATCTAATTCAAATAAACGTCCACCAATTGGCACATAGCTCACAAAATGGAACGCTTCAACAGTTCGTCCAGTTGATATGCCATGTGACTTCTCATGAAGATTTCTGGGTTCTGGTCTGAAGTATAAAAAAAAAAAAAAAATAGTACAATGCTACTTTACAGAAAGTTATATCATAAAAATAATTACAGAATATTTAATAGATATTTAGAATCCTAGTTTAAAAAAATTAAAATTGAAGATTTTATAATGTATTACAGATTTTAGGTTGTTCTTACTTTGCATGGCTATTATGAGCACGGGCAAGTTCTGGGGTATTGCCAATAGCATATCCTTTATTCTAGATAAAAAAAACAACAAAAAACAAATACATACAGAAGTAAAATAGAAAACAGACATGCCTCTTCAAATATAATTCACAAAAAATTACACCTCTGCTTCAATTTTATATAATTATTAGATGAAATTTATTTTTTTATTGAAATTCTTTGACACTTTGTTATTAATAGCAAAACTTGTAAATGAACAATAAAAAATAGTTAACCTTTGTTCAAAAAATTGAATACCTAAATTTTAAAATTGTTTTGTATAACAATAATTTCTATCAAATATAGACAGATTAATGTATGTGAATACATACTTCTAATTTTGCTGTTATATCAACTTAATTTTTGTACATGATTAATTAAATATTATTTAAATTACAATAAATTTAGAGTACAGTTAAAATAAAAACAATTTTGAATGTCAAGTTATTGAGCTATAAACTCATTATATCTCACAACAGAAACACTTTTAAAGAACATAAAAATTAAATAAATATTTTAAACCTAATAATTATTTAAAAGGATAAAAAAAAAAATGGAATGGTATGAGGAAACATCAACAGAATTTATTATAAAAACATGATCATATGACCATTGAGCAAAAGATATTTCAAATAAATAATTGCCACTTTTAGACAAAATGAATTTGTAAAAAGAATCAAATCAGGATATATAATAGAAGCTTTGGTGTTAGATGAAAGGTTAAAGACATTAAATCATTTTAGCATGAAATAGAATTTTACTTTTTACATAATAATTTATATTCATTAATACTATGAATTAATTAACATAAAGAGAGAGAACAATTTTAGACAGATATGTTCAAAACATCTTATACCAATGCACAGCTAAATCTTTATATAAAATAATAAACCAATGTTTTACTCCATAGGATTTGTTCTTAAATGGTCTGAGGAATATAACAATTTATATGAATTTTAAGGTATGGAGTGCTTTGGTCCTGATTTCATTTACATTTAGTTTGAGATAAAATAAATGGCATAAGTACTAAATCTATTGAAATTATGTGTTGAAAATAAGAATAACTATTATTCTATCAGAATAATTCTCTAAAATTGTGTGTTCTGTAAAATGTCAAGACTATATGAATCCTACAAAGTATCAGTCAAAGTACATAAAATTTTGTGAATTAAAGATGACAGATAATCTATTTGTTAATTAAATTATATATTGATTCAGTTTCTCAAAACAACAGTTAAATATTTAAACAAGAAAAACAATTTAATTTCAAATAATTTATTGTAAAGTAGCTAATATATTTTTCTTCTCATAAACTAAGCGTCACACACTTTAACAGAATCCTCACTTTAAACGAATACCATTCTCAGCAGAAAAATTTTAAATTACCAAAACCCTTTTCATACAATGCATAAGATTGTATATTTAGAGCATTGTAGTTTCAAAAATTAATCCACTTTTAACATTTAAAGAGAAGAAAGACTGCTTTTGAAAGTTGCTTTGATGGTAGCTCATAAAATCTTTATTTATCTATAAAATAGAAAATAAATATTATGACGGAGAATTAATACCAATATAAAAAAATAACATTCAAAATTTATACCAGTGTGGAATATAATTTAAGAATTACAATTTATTATTGTTAAAGCAACATTGCTAT
This sequence comes from Trichonephila clavata, assembly GCA_019973975.1. NCBI lineage: Eukaryota > Metazoa > Arthropoda > Arachnida > Araneae > Nephilidae > Trichonephila > Trichonephila clavata. The sequence goes on along the minus strand of BMAO01000788.1, from coordinate 76,962 downwards.
CAGTGGCATAAAGGAGAATATTAGAACCCTCCAGCAAAATCAGGTTTGGGGCCACAAGCCGGATCTTACAAAGGGTAAAACATACTTGGCATCAGTCAGGCTTTGGGCTCCCCCCTCTCCCATGATGTGAGGGTGTATGTTATGCCACTGACTGTTATTATTCTGCATAGAAAAGTTTCTGCATCATTGTATATCTGGTGCAATCAATGTGAGAGAAAATATCGCAAATATTTATTTGTCAGGGAGGACGGTGAAAAGATAAATGGTGATAGAGTAAGATAGGTAATATATATATATGTTGAACAAAGTAGTAAGTGCAAAAAGGAGCTATCAGTATGAACAAACTAACTTTTAATAAATTCATTGATTTTGTTTTTGGTCTACCAAGAAAAAATCATTACAATCACAACTAACATATGTAGTTATGAAAATTTTTTATTTTAAATTAATTTATGAATAATGAATTATTCAAATTATTCTCCATGGGATATTCTTCAGAAGATGATGCAAAATTTAATTTTAAATTCTTGAAACAGTTGGAAACAATCAAGGAAGAAATAAAAATGCATGGAATAAATATTCTTTTCTGCATTTTAATTTCACTCATTTGCTGAAGTTCATAAAAGTACAATGAATATTTTAACAAAATTTTTTATTTGATAAAGTTAATCATTTTCTGCAATTCTTATATAAATTTTTCACCTAATTTGATTTGATTTAATTTAATTTAATAGAGATGGTGAACGAGAAATTAGCTATTTAATAATATAAAGAAAAGAACTAAAAAAAATTACTTCTGGATTCATATTAGCTGTATGTTCTTTCAATCTTGCTAATGTTGGTCCTAGGTAAATTTTAGGGCAGTTCAATAAAACACTTAGTAAAGCATGAGTTGCGCAGGAATTGGGCACCATCTAAAACAAGAACATATTACTTTTGTTAAAAATGCAGAATAAAAAGTAAATAAATATGTAACAAAAGAGTTTAAATTTTTCAGGTACCTAAACATCTTTAAAAACAAAATTTATATTAATAAAATAAAACCCAAATATCTAAAAAAATGGAATACAATTTTAAATAAAAATAATCAAAATAATGTTTCAAATAAAAACATATTTAAGCATATTGTTATTCTAAATAAAACAGTACATTAATTTATAATATGTGCATTCAAAATTCTTTATTTTAAATCAGTCTGCATTTTATGTATACATCATAGTGGATACTCTATATATGAAATTATTTTTTAATTCCAAAATCTCACAAAAAATAAAAGATTGAAATACTATCTATTGAAATTTATTTGTCTCTCAGAACTAGTTCTTTAACATTTTGAGTCCTTTTTTCAGTTACTTAAGCAAACTAAACTCGGTGGTACAACAGCCTATGGCGGGCCAAAGCCTTCTGTACCCATCTCAGTTTTTGTGGCCTTGGGCACTAAGGTGCAGGAGCAGATGTTCAGGTCAGGTGGTCAGTCTGATGTGAAGCCCCAAATGTTTTGTTCCCAAGCAAGCTTGGTACTCATTTCTCAACCCACTAAAAGGCTGAGTTTTTCAGTTATTTAAAAAGAGCTAAATAAATCTTATTAAAAGTAATGTTGTTATTTAAATAATTATACATGAATTTTAAGCATAAATAATTTAGGTATGAATTTTAAGCAAGGATTAAATAAAGTTAGAATTTATTTTTAATTCACAGTTGTTAATTTAATACAGAGTTTCATTCCCTCATTTATTATTCTCAGACATCTTAAAAAATTAGATTTAATTTTATCGCAAAAATTTAACAGAAACAAAATTTGTGAGGTTGTATAATATCATAAATTTATTACTATATAAAAATTAATATTTTCAACTTTCATTTAATCCAGAAATACCTGTTGTGCAAAGAAAATTGAATTTATAGTTTCTTCATCTTCCACAAAGCTTTCTTCAGAAGCAGTTACTTTGCGACGTGATCTACGTTCTTCTATCCATTTAAATAAGAAGATAAATCCAAATACTGGTCTAGAAAAAAAATAACAAATATATAAAGTCACAACATGCATATAAAAACTCCCAAAAGCATTTAAAATGGTTCAGTTAAAAACTCATAAAAAATTTAAATTACACATTTTTTTAAAATTAAAATTGTTTCAAAACAAAAACCTATTAATTAAATATAATTCGTGAAAGTATTGTAATCCTTCATTATGTAATTGGTAAATATAACAACACATAAACTTTGAGCTGTAAATCTACTAAGCAAACAGATAACTGAAATAAAAGCAATCACAAAAATAGAATCAATATACAATAGAATCTCATTAAACAAGTGTAATTCATACAAGAATCTTGGGTGAAATTGTCAAATCAGCTACTGGTCCACCAAATTTTGAAAAATCGCTAATTTGGCACTTTTTTGCGTGGTGTGTTTTGGAGTAGCAACCCTACCACACCACAATCCGACTTCTCCCTCACTGATACAAAATCAAAAGGGTTACCAGATTTGGCGTATTTATTTATTTGGCGAGAAAACCCTTCGCGGGATAAGTGGCCGATTCGACAATTAAACCGAATCTTGCTCATAAAGAAAACTATTTTTCCTTTATATGTTAATGCACAATGCATTCCATGTCATAAAAAATACTCAAAAAAGGTGAGTGAATCATATTCCTCTTTTCACTGCAAAGTGATTAAATATGGAATGCAAACTGGCAGTACTAAAATTTTAAAAATAATAATAGAAATGATATAATTAATTTATAGATCAAAATAAATATATCTAATTCTTCTTTATCAAAAATCTTTTGAGAAACATTTATCTTTGCCAATGCATCAAATTTTGATAGAAAATGCAACACAACATTTTTTTGTAAAATAAATTTGTAGCACATTTGGCCACTGTCTTATAAGGGTAATGTTTCTCAATATACAATGCGAATATTTCCTGTATTTTTAGCATTTTCTTAAGGCACCAGAAGATTTCGGTTTTGCTGATACTACATCCTTTTTAGGCAAACTCTTTTCTACAACTTCTTGCCATGAAACACAAAGCATATCTACAAGCTCTTCAGTTGTAAATGATCTTTCCTTTTGAAAGTATCATGATATTTTTCAACACTCCAGATTGCCCAAAGGACTGACACATAATCCTTGTACATTTTGCTCAATTTTTGTTTTTCTTCTTTTCACTTTTTAGTTCCAGATTGCCTTACCGATTCTCATTTTGACTAAGGGCAGTCAAACAGACTGAATGTAATATCCTTCATTCTGCTTACTTACTTTCATTTGCCACTCCTTTGCACAGTGGCAAACTATTTTTATGGGAGGGGTTATAATTTTTTAAAAACATATTTGAAACACCTAGATGTTATCTTTGTGTAAAAAATTTATTGATCCATGGGAGGGGTTTGAATCTCCATACTCCACCCTTGTGTATGCCACTGCCTAGTCCTTTCAGCTTCAAGTTTTTTTTCAATTTGTGTCAGATATTAACAAACAAAAAACAGTTTTTCTAATAACTACAAAACTTTAAATTATTTATTTATTACATAATTGAATATGCATATACATAATTTGAATATGCATGTACTAATTACCACAATAAGTTATTTAAATTTTTTGTGAAATACATTTGGTTAAATTGTCAAATCGGCCACTTATCCCGCCAAGTGTTTTTTCGCCAAACTGATAAATGCGCTAAATCTGATAACCCTACTGATTTTGTATCAGTGAGGGAGAAGTCAGATCGCTGCGTAAAAACACGCTAAGTTGGCGATTTTTCAAAGTTTGCCGGACCAGTGGCCGATTCAACAATTTCACCATACATTTATTAACAAAAATAATTTTTACTTTTCAAAATTTGTAGTTATTTATTTAAAACTAAAAATTAATTTATAAATAAAAAATTCAATACTAGTGATGCATATGTTACATTAGTAAACAACTAAACTATTTAAGCTTAATTTATACTTCTGTCATTCTTTACAAATTTGAATTCATGATTTTGAATTTATCATATACATGACATCTCACTTTCTCATATATATAATACATTTATATAAAAGTAATTACTTCAAATTTGGTAAAGTTATTTAAAAATACTAGCCACTAATTATGGAACACAATTTTCTTAATAGAAAGCAGCAAATCATATTAATGCAAGTACTCTCATTTTGAGAGGATGTGCCAATGCAAGGTACATTTAAACTTTGCGAAGAGTGAATAGGAATTTAGCTATACCTATTTCTAATTTTCAGTTTTACAATGTCAGCTGATAAAACTAAATAATAAAGAAATAGTCTGCCTTATATGTTTAAAATATTAGTGAATAAGCTTCATACATTTGGGTTAAAACAATTTAAAGAAAATAAAAAAGAAAATTTCTAACACATAAGAGGGAGAGAGAAAGAATAGTTAAATAATTTCCATTAATATATATTACATTTTATATGCAGTTATAAAAAAACATACAATGTTTCTGAATTTGAAAAGATGATTAGGAAAATATAGCAATCAGTATATGAAAATACAATTAAAATTTTCTTTGAAAGTTAGATACCTTATTTCCATAAATTTTCTACTTTCAAATCTATATTAAAAATTTCGAAGTATCTATCGTATCGAATAAGTTAAAAAGAAGCATCGTTTAATTTTTGTTTTCAAAATATATTACAAACTGCCAAGTATAACCAGCATGTTAAGACATATACACCAATCTTACCCTTCTATTGTTTTTTGTAAATCATATACTTCTTCCACTTGAACACCTCTGACTCCAAAATCTTCCAGAAGAAGAGTGAAAAGACCTAAATACGTTTTAATTATTAATAATCTTTAACATTTTTAAGAAATACAAACATAAAATAAAAACAAACTTAGGTGGTGATAATAAGTAAATTTATTAAACTTACCAGGATCGCTCTCGAGTTCTAACCATCCTTCAGTCAAACGATTTAAATCAGCTGGCATATTAATTTAAACATTTAAGTAGACGGTTATTAGATATGAGCACAAAATTTCTGATCATCAAAAGTAAATAGCAGATACAATGACGCATACAGCGTAGATTTACTCCAACTCTGTTTTAGATTACATCTGAATTGATTTTACCATGCAACGAATGAAAACAAGGAATGTCATAATACGCAAGGTTACTAGAGAATGGAAGAAATTAACAGTCTCTTTCGGGCGTATAAACATACAAATCAATAAATAGATAGTTGCTTAATATACTTCAATAAACTCATCATTGCATACTATAAGTAACCTTTTAATTTTGAAATACATTTATAAAATTATTTTATCCATTCTTTTACGAAGCCACCATAGCTCAGTGGTTAGAGCACTGGTCTTGTAAACCAGGGGTCGTGAGTTCAATCCTCACTGGTGGCTGATGTGGGGTAATTTTTTTAAAAACCTTTTGCAGGGATGAGAAATTTCTAAAGACACATATTTCATTTGCAGCATTTTGAAAAACAAAGCAAAAAAAAATTACTTTTCTGTCTGTGGGGCAATTTCAAAAGATGCTTTTCTTTTTTTTAAAGATATATGTACTTTATAGTACATTGAGTAAACTATACTATATCAATAGCATTTCTGAATCAAACTTTGAATTTTAATGCAATTTATGAATAAAAATGAAACTTAGAACATTTTTATTAGAAATAATAGCAGTAATTTATTTTAAATGAAACTTAATTTGTTACAAAGCAAAATGTAAAAAATAATAGACAAACTCTTAAATGTGAGTTTTTAAGATAAAATCCATCTTCTAAAAGGATTTCAAGATTGAAAATTGAAAGAAAAACCAGTAGAAATATCTCATTAGTATAAATTTTGTAATATTAATATTAATGTATACATAGAAAATTTTTCCATTTTCCCGAAATTAGTACACATGGCACCATCTCGTGGCGAAGAAAGATAAAAATTTATTTTTTACTTTGCAATTAATTTTTTTTTTAAAATTAAGGAGAAAAAAAATCCTATAATTATGTGCAAACATAGTGAAAAACAACAACAACATGGAAACACACTATTTAATCTTTTATGAACAATATTAAACAAAATTTGATAAAAATTATAAATAATTATGGAATAATAAGGATATTTTTTAGCTGGAACCGTGTCACTCTATGTTTATGTTTCAGTATTGAAACATTTTCTCTGCTTCTAACATGTTTTTCATTTGGTGATTACTTATGGTTGAACCTTTTTAAGAAGCTGGAAAACGAATTAAGCAACTAATTGTGCTCGGGGACAAAAATGAAATTTATTAGTTTTTTTCGAGGGCAGCTGCCATGTAACAAATTAAAAAATATATTATTTACTAGAAGTGTTTATGTGCATAAACAAACAATTTTTCAAAGAACTTATCATTATGATAATCATTCTGTTATTGGATCAGATCCTGATCGAAATTCGCCTGAATTTCAAGTAATTAATTGGCTTTCTTATTGGGGAATAGAAATTATAAGATGTATTTAAATGCCGATACATTTTCTCTTAAAATGTCTAATGGTATTTTCGAAGAAATTATCAACATTTTAAGAGTATCATTTCATCATTATCATTTTGTTAAAACTGTCAGTAATAAAAACAAAAAGCAAGTCTCAGGAAAAGGACTACCTTGTCTTTGCAACATTTATCACTGTGCAATCAAACTTAATAGTATGTTTTGCTACTAATATTTAAATTTTGACATAAATGTTAAGAGTAAACATTTTCAATTATTGTTTATGAAGTTTAATTAAGGAATATTGAAAGAATGCTTAAGTTAAAGAAGCAAATTTATAATGGAACGAAATTTTTGTCACTGCTCATTACAGAATTCACGATTACAAATTTTATCAAATTTGTTTTACTGTTTAGGTAACATTTAAAAAAACCTAAGATTATTAGTATTTAGTCGAAAAATGTGCCAAAATTAAGGAATTCTATGTCAAGAAATGAGTTTAAATGAAATATAAAAATAGGTAATTTATGAATGTATTGTTAACTACTGACGTTCCTTATGTTTCACTGATAGATATTTTAATATGAAACTTCTGCTCATGATCAAAATATGTGGTGGAAACATTTTTTTTTAGAAAAAACACTACTTGTGTGCAAATTGGTTGCTTGACCTTAAGATAAAATCTATAATCTCTCTATTTTACTTTTATTTTAAGCAGTAAAGTAATTTTTATTTTAGCAGTTAAAATGATGATTATCAAAATCTTTTCAATTTTTTTGTTTTGAATGCTGTAGATTTTATAAAAATTTGTTTTCGTGTATTTTTATATGAAAAATTTATTTATTGAATTAAATCAATAACCTTTTATTATAATTAAAATTTTTAAATTTGTTTACAGATAGTTATTTTAAATTTAGTATAATTTTGTCATATTTAATAAATGTTTTTTTTTTTAGGAAAATCATTCAACAATGCTAAGTTTAGTTAATGATTTAAAACAGTTAATTCAGAAAGTATCTAAAGGTAAAGTAATCATTTTTAAAGTTTTATTATAAAATAGCACTTTTTTTAAAATCTTTCATATATCTCTCATATGTGTTTGATTCTTTTTATTCAAAAGTAAAAAAATTATCTTTATTAAATTGGTATTGCGATTGAAAAATAAATGTAACTAACTATTTGGAAATCTATATTAAATTTCATTGGTTTTTTTTTGTATTACGGAGTGAATTCATTACATTGTAGGTGGTGGAGAAAAAGCGATTCTTCGTCACACATCAAAAGGCAAAATGCTAGCTAGAGAAAGAATTTTAAACTTACTTGATATGGGGTAATTGTTTTTATTTTTCAATTTTATTAATATATTTTTAAAATTCTTTATTAGAACAGTTTTATTTTGTAGACTATTTTTCTTTGACTGTTAATTTTCTGTAATATAATGGCAGCTGCTTATTTTTTTAATGTATTGAAATTTATTCAATACATTAATATTCATTACATTACTTATTTAAATTTTTTCATATGTTAAATATGCCAGTGAAGTAGATGGTAATATACATTATCTTCTAAAAAATACATACATTTCTAATACACATTCTCATCTACTTCATTCCACTTTTTATATAGATGTCAATTTTCCTTTTGTGATTCTTGATTTTTTTCATTAAAACTGCATGTTTTAATTTTTAGCACTTCTTATACAAATGTTTTTTGTTGTTGTTGTCATGTGTTTTTATCTTGGGATACATATGAAAGACAAGTGGAAGAACAGAAACATACAATACAAACAGAAAAGTATAGAAATTTACTACAAACAATTATCCCAGCAAAGAACAGAAGGAGTGTGCTGCTTTTCATTCAAGAGGGGAATCCATTTTAGGCGAAAGTTCGACTTCTTTTCCCGAAGATGATACATCCATGCCTTATTCAGGATTTGAACCCGAGCCCCCTTGGTTACAAGCCGAGGGTCATATCCAATAAATTTTTTTTACCCCACAAAAAATATCATTAAACATTTTGATTTTTTAAAATTCAGTACATAACTAATTATTTTTAAGTATATTATATTGATATATAAATAAATATGGGATTGTGAATTTGAAATACTAAAATGTAAATTGGAATTTTGATACAGTTTTAAAATTGAGAGCTGGCCGCAATAGCCTAGTAGTTATGGTTATGGGCTTGTGTACGGCATGTCAGGAGTTTGAACCTTTGTGCCACTGAAGACTGACCACATAGACAGGCTGATGCAAGGCTCAAAATCCTCCTGTTGAAGTGGGTTGAGAGTTGGCAGCTCAGGTACCTCATCACTTGAACACTGTTCAAAATTATGAGGTTTGCCACCAGCATCACTCACTTTATAATTGGGAGTTCCTGTGTTCAGAAAAGTTATATGGTTTATAAATACTTTCTGAATCATGGATTTTTAAGATTTATTGTTGATGAGAGAGATAAAAATATGAAGCAAAAAAGTTGATTGTTACTTGATTTTTTTTAATGACATGTTTTCTTAGCAAGGTGCATATTACTAATATTCCTTGAAATGCTAAATTAAATGTATTTATACTAAATTTAAAGGTTATTTTATATTATCTGTTAGGATAATATATTATTACCAAAACTATGGTTTTCATATAACGTCATGTTATATCAAATTGTACCTATAAATCTGAATATTTATATTTGCTAAAAATACTTAATAAAACTGTATACAAATAAAACTGTAAACAAATAAAACTGTAAATCAATTTTAATAATAATAAATTTTTAGCTAAAAGTAAATTGAAAAGAAAAAAGCCATGAAAAACATATTAATATGTTTTTTTTTTTATCCAGGTCTCCTTTCTTAGAAATTGGACAATTAGCTGCATATCAAGTATATGGATCTGAAGAAGTGCCTGCTGCTGGTGTTGTAGCAGGGATTGGTGTTATTCATGGGTAAATATGACCTTTACTGATGTTTTTCAAATCTATTTTAAAATCTTTGTGTTTCATATGTAAATATTGTATTTTTTGATTTAAATTTATTTTATTCAAAATTGATTTGTATTGTAATAAAGTATAAATATTTTCTGAGATATTTTATATGAGTGTAATATAAGATTGTTCAAGATATTATAATAAGTAGAATCTCAAAAACTCAGCCTAATGTGGATTGAAGGGTTGCTGAGTTTGTGAAAATGCTGGGTTATCGAGAATGGAATTAAAAAAGAATGAGTGTTTCTTCTGAAAATATTGAACTGCATTTGTATGGATTATTCACTTGAGAATACAACAGAAAATAAACTGCTAAAATACTCTTAAACAGAGGAAAAGTATGTACTTTATGAAGGCATAGAGCATTTATACTACATGAAAATCAAAATTAATAAATACATATTAAATATTAATTAACCTGATGAGACATGCCTCAGAAAAATACTTTATAAAGACTTAAAGCTGTCTTTAAAAAAAATTAAGTAGCTGACTTTGCAAAAACTGGCTACTTTTTTTAAAGAAATGTGGGATGTTTTATTGTCTTTCTTAAAGCACTCTGCATTTTGTTGTTTCATTGTGAAGATGATGAAAAAACAGTAAGTTCATTACCAATACACCTTGTTGTTCAAAATTCTGAAGGGCAGTTTTGACAGCCTTTAGTGATATTTTAAGAATTTGTATGGTGTCCTCAATGTTAAAGTCTTAATAACACATATTTTCCGGCTGTTTTCTTTAACTCGTGTGGACGGGTTATTAGAGTGCCAAGTTTTCAGGAATCTACTGTAAAAGAAATCTCCTTTTTAAATTTTTTTGTATGGGAAAATAATAATTAGAAAATAGTGGGTTGAGAAAAATTTTCTCATGTTTATTTATGTAGAATTTCTTTTGCTTAGGTAAACATTATATTAATTTTGTCTGCTATTTAACTATCTGTAATATAATACCAAAGTAAAGAAAATTCATGGATATATGCCTGTATTTCATTAATTTTTTTGATGGGTTTGTGAAAAATGTTTTTGCTGAATTAAAAATATTGATGAATATATACAAAAATAAGTAATTCTTGGTGAAATGCTGTTTTAGTGCCTCTCCTGGTGATGATTTTAAAATTGTGCCAAAGCTTGGCTTTCATATTTGACGTTATTGTAACATGAAACAAAATTCCATCGCTTTTGAAAATCAGTGTAGGCATCATTGCTGATGTGAGGAAAAACATTAAGTAAAAATTGAATCTTTCAAATAAGTTTAATAAGTAACACCAAAATAAATGGGGGAAAAAAAGCACTGACATTGTTAAGAATCTTATGCAGATTTTCTCCTTTCTGACAACTCCAACTAAACTTTTAAGTGAATGAAAGGAATTTTTTGTCTACCATTTTGAAATTTGTTATAAACATTTTAGATTACCTCCTTCTTTTTTCTGTTGGTGTGGTGTGTTAGTTGGGAGGGGGAGGTGTGCCAGCTTAGATGTTGTACTTTCACTTCATCATGGCTCAAAATTATGAGATCCATTGTCAAAAACCCTCTTGTTGCTTTATAATGCGATAAATGCTCACTCCTTCACCTTTCTGATAATTTCAGTTTAGATTAAATAGGGAACACATATGTCTTTATACTGAACAATATGCAGATTTTCTCTCTCTTTTTTTCTGATGAAAATTTCAGTTTAATGTAAAAAAGTGGGTGAAAAGTGATTATATAACAATAGGAATCTTTTTCACTTAACCAAGGTTTAAAAGTACGAGGTCCATTGCCAATAGCCCTCAATTTGCTTTCCGCGCGCGGGCGCGCGATTAGGGCGTAAATAAAAATAAAATCAACATTAGGGTTGTGAAACATTGCGATTGTTATTTTGGTAAACTTATCATTTTTGTGCCAAATAGTTTTTGTTACCAAGAGATACTTCAATGTGAGACTGAATCTAATTCTTTTATTTAAATTTATTAATATAAAAAAATAATGTTTTCTTTTCAGTGTAGAATGCATGGTTGTTGCAAATGATGCTACTGTCAAGGGAGGATCTTATTATCCTTTAACTGTTAAAAAACATTTAAGAGCACAAGAAATAGCCCATGAGAATAACCTCCCTTGCATATATTTAGGTTAGTGTTTTTTATATGTCATTTATAACTTTTGTTTTCTGTATATTATATGTTTATTAGGTTGTATTTTAGAGTTTAGATATATGTATTGCATTTTTGAGTTTAGATGTATCTGTTGTATTTTAAACTTTTTTCCTACTATATCAATTATTCAACAGTAGAGATTACAAACATTTGCCTTTTTCAGTTTTTTTAAACCTGTTTAAATTATTTTTTTAAAGTTGAAAAGAACTTTTTCACACTTATTTTATGTTCTATGTAGCAAAGTTATTATTAGAATATATTAATATACTTTTTTATAGCATTTTAATTTAGCTTATTGAAAGGTGCTTTATTTTTCTTACCTGGAATATCATTTACATATGTATATATATACAAATATATATAATTTAATATAAAGTTATTGTAATTATACTAATTATCTTGCATCTATATATATAGCAAGTCCTTACTGCTAAGTCTAGACATATAATTATATTCAGTTTATTTTTCATATAGGAATAACAAAACAAAAAAAAAAACTTTTTAAATTTTCGTGAAGTTTTTTCCTTTTTTTTAGCAATATTTCATTAATTTAAAAAAATAAATAATTTTTCTAAAAACAGGCATTTTTTGAAATTTTTATTTTAAGTACTGCAATTACTGTTACTTTTAATATAAGAAATTCTGACTATTTTATCTAAAATTATAATTATTCTTACTTTTATAAATATGAATTAATATTAATGACTAGGATTTTTTAAAATTATTCTGGGCTGCTTGAATGTTTAGTATCATTCTTTCTTCTAACTTTTTTTAATTGTTTAATTTGTTAATGTTTAAAAAAATTCCTAAAAATTTTATTAGCATTTTATTATATTATTAACTGTATTTGTAGAATACAATTTCTTTGTTTAGTTGATTCTGGTGGTGCAAATTTACCTCGCCAAGCCGAAGTTTTTCCTGATGTTAACCATTTTGGCCGTATTTTCTACAATCAAGCTGTGATGTCTTCAAAGAATATACCACAGGTTAGAAGTACTCCACTTGCTTGTGTTTCTAATGATTCCTTACAAAGATTTTTCATTAATATTTAATTTTATACCAATAGTGATTTTCTCTGCAATTTTCTTTTGATATTAGATTGCCGTTGTAATGGGTAGTTGTACTGCTGGTGGTGCATATGTTCCTGCTATGGCAGATGAAAGTATTATAGTAAAACAGCAAGGAACAATATTTCTGGCTGGACCTCCTTTAGTAAGTCAAGGTATTCTTTCTCAATATTAAAGAATACAGAATTAATTTTCAGTTATAAAAATGTACAAATATTATCATGGTTTTATGACATATATCCAGTATTACTGAGTCTTTAAAATTTAGAAATATTCAACAATTATTCAGGTTTCACTTTGTTGCTAAACTTCCTATTTATTTTATATATTTATGTGTAGAAAATGAAATGTTAAACATATATATATATATATATATATATATCACACACAAAAAAAGATTTATTTAGAATTAAGCAATATATTAAAAATATTCTTTTCTTATTAATTAGTGAACTTAAAATATGAAAATGATATAAAAGCAATTTTTTTCCCACTCTGAATCTGATTCTCTGTAATTTAGGAAAGACAGTCTTAATATCTTGTTTTAAAAATATTATTATTTTTGTATTTATCAGTAACTTTTAAAAAATATTATGAAAACAATTTTTTCTTTAAAAAATATTCAGTAACTTCTTTTATTTGTCTGGTGGACTACTTTGAAAAGTCTATATTCAAAATTATAAAATCTTCTTAATAAAATAATCTTTAAGATTTTAACAAAGAGCTGTCCAAATTCTCTGAAAAATAAATGCTCTTTTCTTGTAATTTTTTAATTAGTAATTTTTTTCATTCCTTGTATTTCAATTAACTATTGAAACAAAGCTAAAATGATAATTAGAATGTAATATCTTGCTTATAAAGAGGAATTCATTTTTAAAAATACAACTGGAATCCATTCTTGCCAGCATCTTCTAATGGCCACATCCCTTTGACCCATATGACAAGCAATTCTCCAATTTGCCCAACCTACCTCTTTTAATTCAATAATGCAATCTCTTTGAAACTCTGACAGTTGCTCGTAATGAGTTCGATTCCTGTGGCAAGGCATTTTTTTCAGTCATTGAAAGGTATCCTAAATCGCAATGAAACAGAAATTTTTACCATCAGATTGAGAATCGCTTCTTATAAACACCTACTGAGTGTGCAGTTCTGATGCACTGCAGCTCCAGCTATTCATTCATTGTACACCAAATTTTAATCATTTGCGGGTTCAGTACAAATATCTTTACATACGAAATTTCATTATAATTGGGCAACTCCTTCTTGGTGTGTCGTTTTTTTGTTATAGAGTGTATATGTATGTATAGAGTGTATATGTATGTGTGTTTTAGAGTGTTATATTTGTGTTCATTTGGAATATTCTTGTTTAACTTTACATGACAGAAATTGTTGATGATTTCACTTCAGTAATAAGTTAATTAGTTATAAAACTAAATTATAAGTATAATTTAGTTAATTTATTGAAAAATAATTTAAAAACTAGAATTCTTTTTATCTATGTATTTTTTAAAAAATTAATATAAATAGAAATATTAATTTAAAAATGATATTTTAGCATGTTTTATCTATGAAATTTAAAACTTTGATCAAATTTTAAATTAAAAATTTATGTAGACATTTAAATATTTTACATATTATTTCTCTCATCTAGGTTAAAGCGGCTACTGGTGAAGAATTTACTGCAGAGCAATTAGGAGGTGCAGATTTACATTGCAGGTTTGTATATAATCTTAGTTTCATTGGAATTTTGAAATTTTTTTAAAAAATTTATTTTACTCTCTTTTTGGGCTAAACTAGCATTACATATTTTTTTCTTCAGTGACTTGATAGTCATTGCATGCTTTGCTTTAATGAATTATTACAAAATTTAAATAATGTATAATAATGTAATAATTTTGCCGAATACAAACCTTTTGTCCTGAAAATTCAAAAGTATTTTATGAAATGTTCTTTATTTTTCTAATAGAATTAATAATCAGCATATTATAAATATTAAAATATCCTTTATTCGAGAAACAAACTAGTTTAACCCATTTCTTTTTTACATTTAAGCATCAAAATATATAAAAATATCTTTAAAATGATTACAAATATAATGATTTTCAACATTATTATTAGTGATGAAATTAATCTCAGTATTAAATATTCTATTTTACTTATTTATACTAAGAGAAAAATAAGATTCAAGAAAAATATGTAATTACTTTTCAATTGTAATTAATTATTTTTTTAAAACTTATATATGAATTTTATTTGCCTCGGTATTAGTTATTCAATTTACTTTCATTCTTGGATTATTTTTTAAATATTTGTTTTGCATAACTTCCTAAAAAACTATTATTCTTATTTTATGTATGAACTCATAGATTTAATTTCTTTTGATGGTAATTTGGATTATTATCATGATGGTTATTAATTGCTGTTAGTTAATTAATTCCTGTTTTAAACATACTTTTGTTGTTAAAATTAATTATTTTTATTTATTAGAAAATCTGGAGTTACAGATTATTATGCCATAGATGATGAACATGCCTTGCATTTAACCCGCAGAATTGTTAAAAATTTAAACAGAAAGAAGCCATCTCAAGTATGTTTCAATATCATAATTTTTATAAATAAAAAAAATTCAAGTTTATTGGTAATTTAATATTTAAACTATTATAAAGTTAAGATTTTAATGAATAACATGTTTGCTCTCTTCAGTATGAACATATGAAATGTTCATTAAAACTTATATAATATTTCTTTTCCTTTTTTATTATTTTTAGATTTTTTAGTATAAAGGAAATTAAGTTACATTAAATAAAATATTAACTAAAACAGCTGTCAATTTCCTATGTTGAATTTTACTTAATTTCAATATCTGTGTTTAAAGTGTGTTATTTTGTAAATTTTATTACTAGCTCAACATCTTGCCATCAGAAGAACCCAAATTTCCTTTAGAAGATATTTATGGAATTGTAGGGGCAAACCTGAAAAAAACTTTTGATGTGAGGGAAGTAAGTGAATATCTTTGTTTTTAGATTGTGTACTGATAAATATTGCATGTGAAAATCAAGACTGCATTCTAAACATGAATATTCTCCATTTTATGTAAGTTCAGCTTTTTATGGTGTTATTTTTTTAATAAATTATTTGTTCAATAATAAATTTTAAAAGCTCCCAATTTTTTTCTTCGAATTTGTATGTGTGTAAAGAATTGAAGTATTTGAAAATTTTGCTTGTGAAAGAAATCTTAATTTCCTAGCATCCTCAAATTGTATTTTATTGAAATATCACCTATTTCATTTTACTTTGAGTGATATTTCAGTTTGAAATCTAGAATTAATACAGAAATCTACGACTATACATTAACAATAACTTAATTGTTTTGTATATCAATACAAATACACACAGTTAAACTTTTCAAAATTAATTATGATCAGGATTATAGCAGTGTAAGTTGAAATTTTATAACCGAAGTTGTGTTATTTTAATAGTCCTGGTTAAATTACACTTATTACAATCACATGTATTTCTAATGAATATAGGTTTTAAAATGGATATTTGGTTATTTTAAAAACTCTTAAAAAGCTAAATATTTGTTTAAAAAATTTATCTGGTTTCTAGTATTTTAATTAAAAAGCTATTTAAAAATCTATCCAAAATTTTAATTTTGTATAGTAAAACTTTTTTAATGTTGATGTTGCAAAAAATTAAGTTGTTAAACTTCCATCAGAGAATTTATTTTTGTGCATAGAATACTGTGCTTATGTATATCGTAATTAAAGTGAAATGATTAGTTAATATTGCTGCTGCTTTTGTCATAATTATATACTGATTGTCCCAGGCAGCAAAAAAAAAGTACCCTTAATCAACCAGGAAATCAAGTTTGAGATTAAGTGCTAGGTTTGTGTACATCCATTAAAAGTTGTCCATTTATTATTATTATGTTGTCTCTTTTTCAATGATGTATGTTGTCCATATGTAAATTAAACTAATTATTAAATTATTGTTATATTAAGGACAATTTGTATTGAATCCATAACTGGCTTAACAACTTATACCCAGTGTGAAATATTGGATTTTCTAAATTAATTCACATCTATAATTATCTAATTTTTTCCTTCAGAATCTCCTTTATTTAATAATAAGTTTTGTAATTTTTTTAGGTTATTGCCAGGATTATTGATGGAAGTCAGTTTGATGAGTTTAAAGCATTGTATGGAGATACATTAGTAACAGGTATCCATATTATTTTCTTATGATATTTTCATTAAATTTATTAAATAGATAAAAAGGCTTTAAAAGTATACTAAATACTTTAAAAGTATTTCAGCTAAAATATGAAATTTTTTTTATCATTATTGATAAAGAGTTTTTATAGTAAGAATACCATCAATAAGGGATAAAATTTTTCTTTCTGAAAATAATGTACTCTTCTCTGATTCCATATGAATTTAAAAACATAGATAATCATTACTTTTGATATTTCAAATGAATATTAAAAAAATTTGAAACATTATAAGACTAATTTTTTCTTAAAGGATTAGTTTCTCAAATGTCTCAATTTTTTTTTTAAAATTCTAAAAGCATTCTTCAAATTATTTTCTTTATAAGTTAATATAATATAGAAACATCACTTTTTTAATGTTGTAGAGATGCATTGAACTTGTTATAGAATCACATTATATAATTTACTGTTTAAATATATTTGTATATTCTAATTTTCAATAAGTTATACATTGTCATCATTTAATTATAAATTCTAAATAAATATAAATAATTTTTTTGTTTGTTTTCCATTCATCATTTTGTGTGTTTTAGAAACACTGAATGCATATATTGATTCAAACTGTCCATCTTAGGCTTTGGACGTCTTTATGGTTATCCTGTTGGCATTGTTGGAAATAATGGGGTTTTATTTTCTGAATCTGCTCTAAAGGTAATATATGCAATACTTTTGTAAGTATAAAAATAATTTTTTTGTTCAGATATTTTATATGTAATAATTTGATAGCCATCTAAACGTAATATGAGTAGTATTTTTTTCATATAATGTTTTTGAATGAAATATTTGAATTATCACATATTGTGTGTGTTTTTTCCTATACTAATTTATAAAGATAGTGGTGAATTAAAACTGTTCTAATCAATGAACAGATTATGCCTTTTTAACAGAGTATTTTATGAAAATATTTTGTTATATTTTTGGGATGAGATTAATAGTTCAATTTTGTACCGTGTGGCTATGAAACAATTATTAAATTGTGTGCAACAGAGTAACAATTAACTGTTACAAAGTTTTGTGATATATATATATATATATAATAATTCCCGGTAATTTAATCTTTAGTAGCTTTTGATGTATCCATGGTCCACCCCCTCATTACCCACTTTTTAATAATAAACTAGCTAGCCACCAAACAGCAACCTTTTGAATTAACTACATCTATCCACCCACCTAAATAGATCATGTGATTTCCCACTTGTACTATAAATACGGAGATTTCTGGAGATCTCGCTCTTTGTTCTTAATTGTGTAACTGGATGCAGCTGGCATTTGTGTCTTTTTGTTGTGTGTGTGTGTTTTCTTTGTGATGCTCTCCGTATGTGTGTCTACATGTTCAATGTGTAATAAACAAGAGTAACTAACCACAAGACTGCCTCATCCATTCAATAAATGGGCAACATCAATCATAAATAATAGTGATCATATTAAGAAACCCCTTCACTGGTCACGTCATTATATATATATAATAAGTTTTTAATATGTGTGGCTGTGTTTATCAGCTATTAAGGCAATAATTTTTTTTCCTTTTGTGGAAAGTGTTAAGATATTTTAAAAAGGAATATGAATATTGATTGCATCATGTAGTCAAAAAACATTGAATATGTACAAAACTATTTTGATTGAAGAGAACTTGTTAATAACATTTGCTATTGCTCTTTTCATATTTCTGTTATTTTTTAGTGACATGATATTTGACCAAATATTATGTTAGTTTTGTTGTAATGAGCTTTATTTTTTAAATTACCTTGTAAAAAAGGAATTGACACTGTTAAATTTTTTCATTGGTATCTAATTATTATTAGTGTAGAAAATGTAGTAATTTTAAATTAAATTTTTAACTCTTAATTTTTATAGCATTATTTTTTTTATTAATAAAATTCATCTCAGAATTTTACATTATTTACTGTTTTTTTATTCTAATTCTGTTGGTATTTTGATTATTTGTAATGTTCGAAAGGAATCTCATGTTTATTTCTTTTTTATTTTAGGGAACACATTTTATTGAATTGTGTTGCAGAAGAAAAATACCTCTTATATTTTTACAGAATATTACAGGTACTTTTATACTCCTTAATCATTTTGTGTAAAAATATAAATTAATAAAATTATTCAAAATACTGTGTTAAATAGTACAAAACTAAAAAAAAAATTTAAAAAATGACACAACAATCAATATAAATGCTTTAATGTAAAACTGATTAATTTGTAGGCCTTAGTTTCAGTTACTTTGTTATTTATGTATGATTCTTCTGTGAATTATTTTTTAAACTTTAAAACAATTTTTTGTTTGTTTTTAGCTTAAATTAATGTATTTAAGTAAAGTAATGTAAAGGAAAATGTAAGGAACAAAAGTGACTTTGAAAATAGCATATTAATATAAAGGCATACATATTTATGTATTTCTGAGTGTGTAAGTTTTTAGGAAAAGGTATATTGCAAATTGATTTTTGAAAACTGAAATGTCATGCTTAATCAACAGTTTATATTAAAGAATTTTCTTAATCATGTTCTTATTGTGTGTGAACGGAAAGTAAAGTAAAGCTGCAAGCTGTAAGTTATGTGGCAAGTACTGAAAATATAACATAATACACACTGATTCTGAATATGATAGAACATTTATAAAGTGACAAATATTTCTATTTTATTACATGAAAATTATTAACCTCATTTAGCAAGCAGTGCTCCATTTTTAAAATTGTTGGCTATAGTATGTTTCAACTATAACTACAATTAGATTGTTTTTGAAGGTGGATTAATAAGTTATTGGCTTTGAATGTAATAAATTATACATGTATGGAATATGGTATATCAACTGAGAAGGATTTAAAAAGAAAAATTGAATTTTATATATTTTTATAACTTTGATAGAGAAAAGAAAAAGGCTATACATTTTTAAAAAAATATTTTGTTATCATTTTTAAAATTTTCTGATTACTCAAGAAGCATTTTTATAACTTTTAAATTTACTAATGAGAAAAAATGCTAAATATATATTGTTTCTTAAAATCTACTAAGAAAGTTTTTTTTATTTATGTGTCAGGTTTTATGGTTGGAAGGGAAGCTGAAGCTGGTGGAATTGCTAAACATGGGGCCAAAATGGTTACTGCTGTTGCTTGTGCCAAAGTTCCAAAATTTACTGTGATAATTGGTGGTTCCTATGGTGCTGGTAACTATGGAATGTGTGGAAGGTCATATTCGTAAGTTAACATTTTTAAAAAAAGTATTGAAGTTCAATTTTAAGAAATTTAGATTATTTAATGCTTCATAAAAAAACACATCCCATTTATATGGTATCATTATTATCTTGAAGTTACTACAATTATATTGATCAAAAAGATAAGTTTTGCAGATATTTATAAAATTATGTTTGTTTTTGAGTTATTTACAAGATTTTATTTAAGAGTTGTGAAATTTCTCTTCAAAAACCTAAATCTTATAACATGAATGTGAAATTCTTTATTATTCCTCCCTTCCCCCTTAATTGAAAGTGATGTAACATTGTTGTTATTTTGAAACAAAAAATATATAAATGTTATTGGATAAGGATTTCTAAGATTTTTAGTTTTGGGTCTACACTCTTTCTATCATTGACTCTCAAGGTCCTAGTCCTAGATAAATTGCAAAAATACTGTAATTTTAAAATATGTGTAAATTTTTGCTTGGGGAGAATTTTTTGAGATATCTGTGACTCATGGAAAGAAGCGATGCACCTATAGTACAATATATGTTACTGCAACCATGTTAAATGTAAAACCATGCCATCTTGCAGAGAGTGTCAAAGTTATAGGCAGGACATTATAAAGCCCTAGTAATACAGTGTCATGTTGTGAAAAGATGTGTAATTAAGGAAAAATATGCATATCAATTATGCTTGGTTAATCAATGTATACATGCCATTGTGTAGTGAGTGATGGAGCTAAGGTATGTTCTAGAAAGGTTATGCTGTGTGATTACTTGTCTGGAAGGCTCAAGTACTTTCAAGTTTTTGTATTATGAACTGAGGGCTGAAGGCATCGATACAGGAAACAACAGGAAGTTGGACAGTTCCAAATTTTTATTTTTGAGCAACAAGAAAATCTAAAAAGCAAAATATAGTGACTAGTAACAGTATTAATTAGCATAATTTTGATTTGAAGTATTGTGTACCTTTTATGTGGAGTTTGATAAATATGGGAGTTAAATGAAAGACAGATACTGAGTACAAAACATTTGAAGAATAATGGAAATAACAATATTTCATAATATGGCAATGTATATTATTTTCACAAACAACTTCAGTCCTTCAAGAATTCAGTGTAAAACATCAGTATGAGACCAAATATAACAATCTTTGCTATATATAACGATATTTGAAGCTTTAAAATGTACTTAATTTTATCCATCAGTCTATTTTCCACTACTCTGAAATTGCGATTAGTACTTTGCACTGTTAATTCATTACAATAAAAAAAAATATCTAGAAAATAAAGATATAGTTTAATGGAAGATTAAGAGTGTTAAATTTTTATTAGTTAAAAAGTATTTTTTTTTGAAAATCTTATAATTTTGCAGTAGAATTTAAAATAATTTTGTTAATTGTGTTTCAAATTCTATAAGTTTAAAGGCATTTGCAAAAGTGTTCTTAATGTACACATCAGATACGGGAAAGCATGTAATTATTATGAACATGTAATATTAAGTAATTAAAAATTTTTTATTTCAAAAATCATTCTTCATAAAATAAGTTTTTTTTAAAAAATCTTATCTGTTAAAAAAGTTTAATGTCAACGTCTGTAACATTATTTATTTCTTAATTTTTATTCAGTTCAAGACTTTTTTATCATGAGATATTTAAAATACTACCAATTTTATTTGTACTTATTTTTAATATTTATAAGTGGATACATATATACATATGAAATGTCTTAAATACTTTACTTTTAGACCAAGATTCCTATATTTGTGGCCTAATGCAAGAGTTTCAGTAATGGGTGGGGAACAAGCAGCCAATGTATTGGCACAGATAACACGTGATCAAAGAAAGAGAGAAGGAAAACCAGTAAAATATTTTTGTTTTTTTTTTATATTTTGAAAAATAAATGTTTGTGTGAACTTTGTTAAAAAAGTTTATAGAACCTATATTTCTTGTGTTTATTAAAATTTTGATTGTTGTATAATTCATTGCGGGTATTTGCACCATTCTCATTAATTTCATGTACTTACCTAATTTGTTGTCAAATAGGCCAGCAGGTATGCATGAAGGCACATTGAGATTTGATACTGTTACTAATAATAAGAACTGGCTCTATATATGCTGTGTTTAATTTCAATGATTAATGTCCTAACTCCTTACTATGGAAGATAAAATTTCAGAGAATCTCAGACAATTTTGAGATATATGTCTTATAAACACAGGTGCTAATATTTGTCTGAGTTGAAATGTGTGCTTAGGGATTAATTGCTCTAAAATTATATTAACCTTATATGAATCGATATTTTTTTGGTGGGATCATACAGTTTGAAAGAGCCTCTGCTAAGATAGTATTCTGCAATAGATCTTTACTTTAGAACAATCTTAGGGCCTTCTCTTATATTTAACCAGAATAGATATCTTTATTAACATAAATTGCATGAAATTCCTACTTACACTTAGCACTTAATTTACAGTTATTTGTTTGTATGGTTAAAATATTTACAGACAATACTTTGGTTTCTTTTTTAAAAAAAATAAAAATACATGTTACATATAGTTGTAAAATAGTTATGAATATCACCACAATTCAATGGATATTCAAAACGAACACTTATAACAAAATACTATGACTTCCTGTAACATTGTTTTGAAGATGCAGTATTCTAAAAATGTTATATTTATAAAAGATAAAAATAAAGCAAGTAGGGGATATATGTACTTAAGTTTTGGATGAGATGCTTTCTTTTTATTTGTATTTTGATGTTCCAACAATTTTAACATTTATATACAACTACTCTATCTCCTCTTAGTTTATCAATCATAAATATACCATTGTGTAAATTAACTTTATTTTTTGTTTAATTTAATTAATTTTATTATTGAATGGTTATGTGGAAAAGCAGCTTACTAAGAATTTTCTTATAGTTTATTTTTTTCTGTATTTTTGATTAATATGTACTATTATTGTAAGAATTAAAACTAATCCTTTTATCATTTGTGTGATTTTTTAAAATAATGTCCAGTTATAATTTCAACTTTTATTTTCATATTTTATAATTTTTGTTTTAGTGGAGTGAGGAAGAAGAAAAAGCTTTAAAACAACCTATAATTGAAAGATTTGAAGAAGAAGGCCATCCTTACTATTCATCTGCAAGGTATAGCAATATACTATTTTTTAAAATTAATTATCTCACTATAAAATTAGTAAATTTATCAAATTTTTACTATACTATTTGAGCCAATTTCTTTCTCTTTTGTTCCTTTTGAAAAAGCATTAGTTACTTATATTTATATGAAATAAGGTAAGAATATTAATATGTTTTTGATATATTATAATATTTCTAAGAATTAAATCTCTTTGAAAATTATCTTGATATGAATTTCATTTTGTTGAATGAATAATTAAAATAACACTAGGCAACAAAAAACAACCTTTTGTCTGTTTCCTAGTTTTAAATAGCCTATTCTTACTAATTTTGGGTACAAAAAACGAATATGTAAATGAAATTTATTTATTAGGTCTTGTTTTTAAGATATACCACAGCCCATCCATCAATTTATTGGTAAACTTGAAGAACAAAACATTACTAACTAATACATACAGTACAATAAGTCGTGCTTCTAGAAACCATGTTCATAATCAGAAATCAGCAGTATTTTTTAGTTTATTTCCTGTGAACATTTCCTTTTGAATTGCCTCTTGTATATTGAAGCCTGAGTATCCCAAGTTATCCCTGTCCAGCAGTAGTTTGTGAGCATTAATTCATCCCGATGACCCTGATATATACATTCCATTGCTGTGATATCTTGATGAAACCTTTCACCCTGTTCACATTGCTTACAGTTCCACAGTTTTTAGGGAAAAAATGAAGATGGGAATGTAAAAAATGGTTCTTTAGAGACATATTGCATCCTGGGTCATGAAAATTTTGTAGGAGTTCTTTCACCAACTGTTGATTGTTCTCATCCTTTTTATTGTCTAAAAATCCTTATACCACACTTATCTTTGAGACCTAAATATAGTGGAATTGATTTACCTTGAGTTGTAAGACGAAAAACAGCGAATATCATTTGAATTGTGCACTATTGCATGTACTTTGTTCTACTGACTCTCTAGATTAGACTCAAAACACACCTGAAGAAAGGTGGCATGGGAACACTCCTTTCGTTGAAATAAAAATCATTCCTGAGGCAAGAGCTTCCATCTACCTGCTCAAATGAACATCAAAAAGATAATGCACAGAAAGTAAAGATGAGTAAAAATACAGCTATTTATGAATAGCGAGTTCTGATTCTTGAAAACGAGCTAATCTGAAGTTTTTATGATGATTTTTGTGTTTAGCAGACCAAAATACTTCATAAAAAACTATTTTTGAGCCCGAAACAATTTTGATGTTGCCTAGTGTAATTATATATGTTTATAAGATGAAAATTTTGTATAGTTACTTATATGAACATAATGAAAATATGAATGATTACCAACTTAACTCGGTTTTCTAGTTTGTATATTAAAAAAAAAACTACAATAAAAAAGTTCTAGTATTAATTTATACATGTTTGAAAAATTTTCATAAACTTTTAAGATTGTGGGATGATGGTATAATTGATCCTGCTGATACAAGAAGAATACTTGGTCTGAGTCTAAGTGCAGCTTTGAATTCTCCGATACAAGATACTGAATTTGGAGTGTTCCGAATGTGAAGAATCTGTCTTGCTTTTGAAAGAGATGTATTTTATCTGATTGTAGGTGTATATACATATATCTTGTTTTTTGATGTGAAGATTTTTATATCTATTTTTATATTGGTTATAATGTTTGTAAAATAAAGTAGCTCTTGAAAGAAAAAAATAGTCCAAGTCATTTTAATTAAAATAGATTTTCATGTATTTTTCTTAAAGTTATTATTTTATTTCATTGATAAATTATTAAATATTTTGAAATAAAGTTAATTTTAGTTGTCTCAGATGATGTATTTTAAATTTTAATCCCTTCTGGATGGACGAATTTCTTACTAATAAATAAATGTCCAATAAGAGCTGTAATAGTATCAAATGATTCCTTAATTTTGTTACAACTAATTGTTAACTAAGATAGGTCCAGTTTTTCTGTGAAATGCTAAGACATTGATTCTAATACATTTTATTATTTTTAAATGTTTTTGTAATTTTTTTCTTAACTGCAATTTGATTCTATTAGTTTTTTTCATTTCAACAAGGAAGCTTTTTTAGTGTTATATTTTTGTAAAAAGAGAAAACTGGTATAACAACTTTAATAATACTTTAACATTTCTTATCTAATTGGTTTGTTATTATCGACAACATTGCTTCCAACACTGTTACAGAATTAGTGAAAATTAAAAAGTCCCTGGAACAGTGATTTACCTCATAGTTCCATTTAAGAATTTTTCACTTGTCTTATAGATATTTTTCTTTCAAAATGGACCCTACGGCACAGCAGTCAGCAACGTTAACCCCTATACCGTATTGGTGACTCTGGAAGAAGTAGTTGTAGAAAGAAAAGAAGTGTTCACTTGGTTTTTATAAAATTTATAAATAATTAGAGAAAATCTTATGATAAATGTATTGAATTTAGTCTAAAATTTAAAATTCTGTGAAGCTTTTGAATCATTTAACTTAGAATTATTTACCAGAAGCACACAGTTAGTAAATTTTGACACTTTTGTGGATATTATCTTAGGAGTTAAAATTAAACTCAATGAGACGAGAGAGAAATCATTCTACTTTCTATATTATTGCTTGAGGAGAGAGAAAATTGTCAATTTACTAGATTATTGATAGTGAATAGCTCTTCTGAACTAAATGTTTTTAGATGTTTCCTGGAGTTGTATGCATCTTTGTTCAATCCATAGACTTTAAATTAAAATTAATACATACTAAAGTATAGGATATTACTTTTCAAACTTTTGAATTCTTTGTACAGATTAAATCTCTTGTGTCCTTTTTCTTGTTGTTTAAATTTTTAACTTTTTCTTTTTTCCCCATGTTAATTTATCTTGGTTCTTACTTTAAATGTTTCTTCTTTATTATTTATCATTGTTCTTGTGTGATATTTGAGCTGTTTCATGTGTTTGGATTGATCCTTCCAATAAAGCCATATGTAAAAACAACTACTTTTCAAACTTCTTCGTACACCATTTCTAGAGTTGATGGCTTGTAATATGGGAGCTCAGCTTGTAATTCTTTAAGAGAAGCACTTAATTTTCCAAATTTTTACTTGATTGAAAAGATAGGAGGAAAAAACGAATTTTTGTGACCGACAAAGTTATGAAATTTTTAATTCTAACCAAAGCACAATTATAGAAATATACACCAATGGATGCAAATATATTATCAAATGTTCCCCTAGAAAAATGCTTAATTCTAAATGGTTAAAGGAGTCGTCTTAACTATAAGAAAGTTCCGAAAATTGACCAACAGATCAATCAACAGTCTTCCAGAAGAAGTGTTGCTGTTACTAATGCCACCTGATCGCAAAGGTCAGATCGAGGCCCATGAAATTCGTCATGACGAAGGGCAAAATGACGCCTGTCGTTAGCTGTAGCTTTGGGCACCAATCAAGCAACAGTACGGTTTGGCCCATTTCCATCCCCAATTTTGAAAGAGGATACCCTGGGGGTGGTCAAGAGCCTCCCACCTCTCTTCCCTTTCCACCAATCTCACAAGATGACTTGCAGTTTGACGGCTATTTAGAGTACCCCCATGCTGCGAAGGCATTATACATTTACAAACATCCATGCCTTCTCCGGGATTCGAACCCCGGACCCTACGGCACAGCAGTCAGCAACGTTAACCCCTATACCGTATTGGTGACTCTGGAAGAAGTAGTTGTAGAAAGAAAAGAAGTGTTCACTTGGTTTTTATAAAATTTATAAATAATTAGAGAAAATCTTATGATAAATGTATTGAATTTAGTCTAAAATTTAAAATTCTGTGAAGCTTTTGAATCATTTAACTTAGAATTATTTACCAGAAGCACACAGTTAGTAAATTTTGACACTTTTGTGGATATTATCTTAGGAGTTAAAATTAAACTCAATGAGACGAGAGAGGAATCATTCTACTTTCTATATTATTGCTT
Source organism: Trichonephila clavata (assembly GCA_019973975.1). Classification (NCBI taxonomy): domain Eukaryota; kingdom Metazoa; phylum Arthropoda; class Arachnida; order Araneae; family Nephilidae; genus Trichonephila; species Trichonephila clavata. The sequence goes on along the minus strand of BMAO01000788.1, from coordinate 49,808 downwards.
GAGGAGAGAGAAAATTGTCAATTTACTAGATTATTGATATATTTGTACATATGAAAAATAGAATGTCATGCTGGAATTCAAACGGTACAAACATTAATAAGAGAAAAATTTTGGATAATTGGAGCAATAGGATAGTTAGTTTGTTTTTGGATAGTTGATTTGTTCAACTGTCTAACATGCAAATGATTGATGACAAGCAAACCAATCTCTTTGACTTCTGACGAAATGGTACATAGCATATGGAATTGTGAGAATTGATTCAGTACGCCTAAAAGCAGAGGGGGGGATGGATATCTTTATTTAACCTTTGCAAGGTTTAACTCTGTCCAACATGAATTATCTTCTGATAGTATTTTTTTTCTCTGTCCTTCCCTGTTTGGCTGCTGGACTTGGTAAGAGTTCACAGAATATAGAGTGCTAAATCAGTCGTTTTCAGAGACGCTATAAAAATAGTTTTAAAATCATATTGGAATAAAGTTTCAAAAGAAATTTTAACAGATAAAATACATTGGAAATACACACACATACAATTATAAATGAATTTATTACAAGTCAGCTTCACACACAGTGATGTTATTATGAACTGTATATTTTTTCCAGATTTAAAGATCTATTATCTTTGTACAATTCAAACAATAGGTGAACAATCTTTCACAAACTTAGCAGATGTATAAGGTTATCGGTACTTTCGTAGTATCCCACCCTGTTGGCGACATTATATGAAACGAAGTACGAGGCCAATTCAGCGCATGCGACACTTAGGAAATCGGGGTTGCCAACTTGGCGAGTTATTAATAAAGTTGGAGATTGTTGCGATTATACGTAAGTACCGGTTATCTTATGGTTTTCTCGGGAGGTGGTAACTTTTACAGGGACTTGCGTACTGTCGCAACAATGCCAACGTTCAAGGTAACTCGCTCAGTTGGCGACCCCCATTTCACATGTGTTGTACGTGCTGAATTGGCAACCATGTGTTTCGTTTCATATAATGTCGCCAATACGGTTGCGATGATTCGTAAGTACCCTTTTGCACTGCTTTCGTAGTACCTTTTCACCTTTTTTTTAATTATCATAGTTAAGTACATGTTCCGATATAAATGGATCCCATATTAGTATAAGGAAGTCGGTACTTACATATTATATCGTCGACTAATTTCGTTAATTTAAAAGACGACGCCAGATGCTGCAATAGACAGACAATGGTGGCAAACGGTTCCCGTGCATTTTTAAACACAATAATAGCGATGGTAGCATTTGGCGACGTTTTTTGAATTGGAGAAATTGATCGACAGCATAATATGTAAGTACCCGAAAGTCATATGTTTCTTTTAATAATCATATCGATAAGCGAAAATCATACAATGGTGACTTCACATTGGAATATTTGTTATAGATTGAGTGGAAAATCTTCGTTATATTTACAAAATATGCATACATGTTTCAGTAGACCACCTAATTATTTTCCACTATGCCATAAAATTTTTACATTGAATTGCACAGGGAATGGGTTTAATTTGATCTCGTCTACAAGTGACGTACCTTTTTGTTTATTATTTCATCACCAGTTAGATTCTATTTTATATTATTCGTTTCATATGAGGCTCTGCAGAACAAGCGTCTGTAGAACTCATAAAAAAAACTTTTTCAACAAGTAAAATAGCTACAAATATTCAAAACCAAATACATGAACAAATAGTTTCTAATCTTAACTCCAGCGTGTACATAATGGAAGTGTAATGTAGATTGAATTGATAATTTTTCTTGTGCGCTAGAACTGTACCATACAAACCGAATCACTGCAGGCGCAAGGACTTGATAAGTCATCAGCAATAATGTGAAATTACCTGAGCCCGAGAGATCTAATATCAATCAGTCACCTGACACGTGATCGGCAGTCAACATCTGTACTGGTTTATCCATTGGGTGCCTAGGGGCCTGGTTAAGCTGGATTTCACCAGATTTTCTGGTTATAAATTCCGATCCGCCAGTGCCTAGGGGGCCTGTAGATCTTTGCACCCAGGACCCGAGATTAGATAAAATCGCGCGCGCGCGCGGCACTGGTCAACATGTAGAAATAATTTGACAATGTTACGATGCATTGTGTAATAGTTCATTCCATGCTATGGGTCGTAGATATCTATGTATCTGGTGCTGTGGCGAAAACATACTACTTTTATGGGGAAAAGTTTATTTTTGAAAAAACGCAAGAGAGAGAGAAAGCGTCAAGGTGTAATCTGTATGGTAAAAATTAATCTCTTAGTTTATGGGAGGGGTTTACGTCCCAAACATTGGTGTAGTTACCAATGGGCTAGGCGGTGCCGTGCACTGGGGCCCTTGGATCCTGACCACTAAGTAAACCGAACTTGCGATAATATCTTCCAAATTTAAGTTATAAATATAAAATATTGCAAAGCATATAAAACTACAATCATGGCAATCCAGTTGAAATTAATTTTGAACTCGTAGGGAATTCGCCAAAATTCTTTTCGTTGTTTGCTTAGTGTTGCGAAATTTACTTATTGGAAAAACTTCTATAGTTTTCGACTTTTTTTCATTTTTCTATAAACTGTTACTTGAAAGTTCAATGAAAAATCTTACCAAACTTATTAGAACATCTTAAAAGACCTATACAAGAGGCAATTCCTTCCTAGTAACATTCTATTTTTGATAATAATGATTCATAATTTCCCCTGTTTCAATATTTCGCAATCTACTCGTATCTGAGACTGATGTAATTTTGTCCCTTCTCCTCTGCTCTTTCAGAGGTGTTATTTTAAATAAAAATAATAAAAAGTATTGCATAGTATTTTCTGGTTCATGCATATTTTTTGTATCATTCACTGTCTATCTCAGTGGACCATTTTGAGCCTCAAAGCCAGAGGTTCCCAAACTTTTTTGTCTCATAGACCCCTTGCCATGGTTTTCGGTTTGAGGTAGACCCCTGATTGCGTAGTATTGAATTTTTGCAAATTTATTAAGTTAAATGTGTTATGACAGCTGGTACAGAAGTACTTAATTTAAAAGATTTAAATTTCAAACTGTAGTGAAGTTGGGAAACAGTAAAACTTAAGAAACACATATTAATTAATTTAAAATTTAAGCGATACATAAAATAACTGATTAAAAAACAAATGTTTATAATGATAGGGATGAATCTGGGGCTTCAATAGCAAATTTTCAACATTTGCCATCAATCTTCGCAGTTTAACCCAAAATTTCCTCAGTTAGTAGTGTACAGCCGACAACCGCGCTAAAACTCCTCATAGGAAAAGCAATTAAAATCTTTCTCCGATACTCTATAATTCGAGATAAAAACAGGCATGTCTCTTTAGAGCCGAAATTATTGACATCTGTTTCTAAATTTTAAGTCAAGATCTCCGTTACTTATTCTTTCAATCTCCTCTCGTTGGTTAAAACGTCATTTCCTGGCATATTGTCTGTGACCAATTGAGAAACTAGGAAAATTCGCCACATCCAAAATTACTCCTTTAGCTTAATTCTGCAAAAAAGTTTAAATGATGGTCCTTGTTTTAATAAAATTTATGCTGCCCCATAACTTCAAATTAGCTTCATTAAATTTAGTAAATAAATGCGTTAAATAGATAAAATCTGGTTTCCATTTGGTTAAATTTTCCTTTAAAATTAAAATCACAATCTGATTTAATGAGAACTGTCGTAGACCCCCATTTACTCCTCATTGGCCCCCAAATTATTTTCTTGTTGTCGTGGGCAAGGTCGTCATAGACCCCTGGGGGTCTATATAGACCACTTTGGGAATCACTGCTGTAAGCCCTCTGGTGGGTGAGTTCGATGCTCCCAAATAAATAGCCAGGGATTCCCAACGACGTTTTGTAGCGTTGTATTACGTTTCTCTTTCTTTTTAACGTTAGTAAATACTCGAGCACTTACGAAATGCATTGCATAAATTATAAAACTGAAATTAGGGATAAGAAAAGATAGAAAACCCCAATGGTGCGTTTAAGAGCAAACAATGCCAAGAAAGAGATGATAGTTAACAAAAATTGTAGCTTTGGATATTTAAAGAATTCATATATTTTTACATTTTTGTTTGATAAAATCCAACCAAAGGGTCTTCATTTTCTTAGCGCCAGGGCCTTCGGAAACCTAGTTACGCCACTGGTCCCAAACCCCCACCCCTGTACACAATAGCGAAAGCAGGCTACTTTCAAGGATGAGTTATATTTTTAGAAAAGCGGAGGTGAAAGCACACACACCGAGAATCTAGATTAAGAAACTTTTGGTCTATGGAAAAGTTTGAGATCCCAAACCCCACCTCGTGCACGCTTTTGATCTGACGCAGGGGTGATAATATACTTCTTACACAAAAGAGTTTCATGTTTGTATATATATATAATTCGCTGACCAACATAATTATATGCAATAAAATTAATTTTAAAGATTATATAAATTTAAAAGAGCACGAAAAAGGATTTTCTAGATTTACTACATTTGTTAAATAGTTGAAAGTAATTTTACGATAGGTTTAGTGCACCAGATGTGAGTTTTCAAATTTTCTAAGTGTTTAAAAATATTTGCGAGAATCAGGAAAATTATATAAATCCATGACACACACAGTCTTCTTTTTCATTCTTTTAAATACATTTCATTCCATAGCATTAAAAGCAATATTCGAGAAGAAATATAAGAAACCCAATAAGATAAACATCAATACTGGGAAATTCGTAGTAGTGTGTCGAAGGGAACTTTAAGTACCAGCAGCTTGGATAACTTTTAAATGTTATAATAGGTTCCCTGGAAAGGGGAAAATACTTTAGTGTGTGCGTGTATGAAAAATAATGCATATGAAAAATAAATTTAACGATTTTTGTTTCCATTCAACGTTAAAAAATATTTGTTTTGTAAGCACATATGTTGGGGTTATTCTTAACCTCGTGAAAGATCATGACAGATCCAGAATAATCCCTCAGAACCCATAAAATGGTTTTAACACTAACGCCATCTGGCACTAGTAGAATCGAAAACAAAAACCAGAGTCGTTCTACTGCTAGATGAAAAATGACGCTTAAGTTTTTGATGGCCCTCTAGTGGCTACGGAAATAATCCCCTCCCACATGCATACATTCATATGTATAAATATGCACGCACATATACATATATTTGTAAATAAATATAATTAAAAATTTTATAGAGAAAATAAACTACTAATAAATTCATAGGACTAAAATATTTGGGCGGAATCACAATATAGATCACACGCACATGATGAATAGCATTGCTTGTAAAAGTTATTTTCTGTATTCAGGAGGCAGAATTGTAATTTCTTTTATCATTCTCTTTTTACTAAAGATTAAGTTATTTATGATGTTTTTTTAATTCTTTAATTTCAACCTCCTGTCCTAAAATAAATTCTTAAAATCTTCATATCAATTATTTGAAATTCACACTGCATTACCACTTTTTTAGTTGTTATCTTTAAATAACGTATAAATACATGCGCTGTACTATGAATATTGGGTACTACGCCAGCTTGTTGAAAGTCCTCCCACCAAAATAAGGTTCTTAATAAGGAACCATCCCTCAAAATAAGGGATAAATATAAACGAAAAAACGACAAAAAAATTTAAAAAATCAAAAAGCAAACAAAAACTTATATTATTCGGCGGCGGAAAAAAAGTATAAAAACTCAGAAAAATGTTAAGTATAAACTCGATAACAAGTACTGAAAACCCGCTGAAAATAATAAAAACCGGTGAGTGGAGGACTGGAAAACGTGCTGGTGTGGTACCTTTTTAACAAATAAAAAATTTTCTTAAACATTTAAAAGTCTGATAACACAAGCCTTTCTGAATTTGAGAGTTCAAATTTTGAATTATTATTTTTCGGAAATGTTTAGTTTTTTTATATTAATCAATAGCAAGCTGTGAGAAATGTAATATTTTCATCTTTACGTGTTCTCAGATTTTCATGTCACTTTTATATTTTCCTATTACGATAGTTGAGAAATATTTTGACAAAATTATTTAAATTGCATTGAATTATTATAACTATATTAGAACTGTTTAATTTGTTTCAAGAACGATGCTGCTCCTGATCCTCCAGCGCCATCTTTGTTATATTTAACTGAATAGAATTTTATTAATGACTAATGAAAATTTCTCTAATGACTAGTGTATCTCTAATCACTAGTATAAAATTTTTATTAATGACAAGTGTATCTCACTAGTAAAAATTTAAATGTGAAAAGTGTAAATTTAATTTTATAAAATAATTGTTGAATAAATCTGAGGTGTAGATGAATATATATATATTTTTTTACAGAAAAATACCTTCTGTGTCTTTCGCGCCATCTATAATAACACGTCTCAAGTAATATAAAACCGAAAATCAAATAGGCTTTTTTTTATGTTTTTTACGGTTTTTCAGAATTGAGGATACATTGCATTTGAATGGAATATTAAATATATATATATTTGAAAATTTAATAATAATATTTATTTTTAAATGTTTTAATTTTTTTGTAAAAACGATTGAAAGGAGATTTTTTTTTGTCACAAAGAAATATGCCACGAAAATGAAAAACAACATCAAAACAATTGAATTTGTATCCAAATGATCTATAAAATTATAAAAATTGTGGTTTAAGCAATACATACGAATATAGAAAAAGGAATGTTCTACATGCTTGGCTAATTTTAATGATACGAATTTTTCGTACAATATTTATTCATTTGTGACTTTGAGATGAATGACAAAAAAATCCAGCATTGTCAAAAATGTTTGAAATCAACACATTGAGATTGCACAAAGGAATATACTTATTAGTTATTTTACATCGAAACGATATCAAAACTAATTTGCTGATTCGACAATAAATATACTTATGGCGCCATCTAGAGAACAGTCAGGCAAAGTGAATCAATCCGAGCACTCCGGTTATTCAAGCAGAGTACAGTGCAATAAATAAATAAATAAATAAATAAAATTCTATGAAAATTTTATTTTTTCTCTGCAATCTAAATTGTTTTTAATTTCAGTAAACAAAATGCATTTTTAAATATTTTTTAGAATCAGAAATTATTATTATTATTTTTTTTTTTGATATTTAAAATTAAAAAAATATATTTCCTTATGATCAGAAAAGTCACACTCGGCATACTAAAAAGATCGTAAATACCATTCAAATATCGAGACAATAAAATTCACGCAGAACTTTTTTAAAAAAAAAATCTTTCAAAAGCATATCTTTGGAAATTTTAAAATTAATTTCGCTGTATGTAATCGAACTAATTAGTTTTGGAAATTAGGGGAGAAAAATAAAGCTAGAATCTGCCCTTTTTTGTGCAAAAGGATACACAATGCTATCTACCCTGCTTTCCTTTGAAAAGTGGGCAAAACTCGTTTGGTGAGATTTTACAAGAGGAGTGTAGATTGTTGGAAGGATTGTTGGATTGAAGGAAGATGTATTATTCATAAGCTACAATTAAATATTTGTCAGATGCCAGTCTGAATGATTTTTGTTCAGTCTAATTAAATAGCGTGAATTGAGACAAATTAATCGAAACAAAAAATACTTACATGAAGGGAAGGTGTGGAAATGCAGTTCTTGTAGAGTGGTAAAAATGAGTCGAGACTTAGAAGGGGTAGGAAAAGTGTGCAGTTTCTCATTGACCCAGTTTTGACAAAGAATCGCGCAGTTTAAATGTGTTTAATTTGAGATCATTTGTTGTTTTTGATTGTTTGGAGTGTGGATTTTTTTTATGTATAAGGTTTGTCTTCACTAAATTTGTGAGAGTCTGTACTAAACACATTTTCAGACAGAAAAATTTCTGCTTTCATGAAAATTTGCAACATTTTCATCATGTTAAAAAAAGAACTTTTTTAAAATTCAGAATATCCGAAAACTGAATATTTTTTAAATTTTAGCATGTGCAGGAAAACGCTCATTCAGCAATTCAATTTAAGACTTAAGGAAAAAAAAAAAAAAAATTGCACAAAAATGAAGGGGATTTATTGATCCTGATTTTCTAAAAATGATAGCTCGAAATATTTGTCTACATTAATTGCTTTTCATCTCTTTGTAGGCTAGTCTTCTAGAATGTCTAGAAATTTTAGTGCATATTTTAGCTGTGTATTTTGAACTTAAGTTGCAGAATAGTTTGCAAATAAACGTGCCGACATTGAGATGATTTAGGAAGTCATGTATGCATAAGTTGAACAAGTAATATAAAACAAATTAAGTAAATTCCTACTCAGGTCAACAAAGAAAATTTTTATTTAGTTTCTTTTTATTAAATAGTTACAATTAATATAAATATGTAAATACATATGACACACAGAATCACAATATTAAGTGACAAAATAGAAAGAGATTTTCCTTGCATTTTTCCATTTTCTTTTCTGTATATAGTGTTGGACTATTTTTTGTTTCTTACTATTTATTTATGAAAATTATTCTAATAAAATAGAAATCAAATTCTCAGAAATTAGGCCACCCCAGGTGGGATTCGAATCCTCGACTTTTGGATTAGCAGCTGTCCACTGCTCTACAGGGACACAGCCAGCGATTATCCTTTCTATATATGCTGTTGGACTATTATTTTTGTTACTTTTTGTTCATTTTTAAATTTAATTAATGAATTAATATTTGAAAAACTGTATCAACATCCAGTGCCGTACACTACAAGTTTAAAAAATTGTATTTGAATTTGAATGGATGAATAGAAAGTATTTTACTAACGATTGAAAATTTGAACAAGATATATATATATTTATAGTATCATATAAGATGAAAAAAATACACAGTATAATAAAATGATAATACTAAATTATACCGCTAACAAAGCTAGAAGATACTAACTAGATTTCAAGAAAAAAAAACTATAAAAAATGACGGAAAAGTATATTCTACATGAATTAAATAAACGTATGTATAGCAGGAAACAGAGTTAGAACTTTAAAATGTAAGAAACCAGAGGAGTCAATGGACTAAAATTGAGACCTATTATGATTTCTAAAGCTGTTGCTGAATTAGGACCAGCAAAATTAGGGTTAAATATATTTTACGGATCCAACCTTCCCCGTACAGCACAAACTTTCGACATAATGGCAATACAAAACCATATTGAAAAGTTAGGCCAAAAACTAACCACGTGTAATTTGCAACCGACAGAAAAATAAAATAAAATTAATATAAAATACGAAAGGAAATTATTCTTAAAAAGATGAAAAATAAAAAATAATATTGTGAAAAGGAAAATCACGCAAAAACTTACATGAAAAAATGCAATCCACAAGAGAAGAATAAGACCAGTAAATCGTCAGGCAACAGCACTAAATGACGTGCTAAAAATTGGTTAAATATGAAACAAAAATTAGTGGTGCCACCTAGATAGTTTTATTGTAATTTAACTAAGCAAACAAAAAAAAGTTGAAAATAATAAAAATAGAAGGAGAAAATAAAGAAAAATATTTTAACATTAAAAAAAGAAGAATTAGAGAGATAACTTAGAAATATATTTAAAAATGAATTTACTTGGTTAGTTGTAATCCAAGCAATTATTGCAGAAGAGTTTATAATTTATTTGTTTAACATCATTATCTGTGACTAAATCGTTGTTTCTTTTTATAAAATTTAAGATAATATTTCTAAAAATAGATAGGTGTAGGTTACTACTCCCAAAAGGCATTTTAATAATATTAAAATCAAAAGAGTATCTTTGATAAAATCATCTTTTATCAAAATATTACTAATTAGTAGATTATTCTTAACATTTAATTGTAGGTTTAAAAAGTTTGCAGACTCATTATTATAATTGGTTTTTTATAATTTCAGATATTATGGATAATATTTAAAACTAGGAACAAAATTATTAAGTCATCTATATATCTAAAAAGTAACAAGAATCGAAACTAATGCTTTCATAAAAGTGCAAATAAATATTGGCTAAACAGTTACTAGCAGGCCCTCCTTGTGGAAGACCTTTAATTTGCTGATAATAAGAGTTATATATATATATATATATATATATATATAAATTCTCGTGTCACAGTGTTTGTAGCCAAACTCCTCCGAAACGACTAGACCAAATCTTATGAAATTTTGTGCGTATATTCAGTAGGTCTGAGAATAGGACGTAAACTATTTTTCATTCCGATGTTGTAATTAGTTAAAAAGATATTAATTAAAAACCTTAAAATGCCTAATTGTCTTAACCCTGCGTGTTGTTTTTCCCGCCTAGCGTCGTGAATGAACAGAGGGTGAAATTTTTCGGTACTCTCGACGTTATTTAAACAGCCATCCGATTTTTGTTTTTTAAATCAGACAAAAAATAATTACGGAATCGGAAAGATCATTTCTTTCGCCACGATAAGGTATAATTTTTTTTGCAAAATAATAAAATTTTCTATTTTTTAGAATTTTTTTTAAAAATGAGTTAAAATTGATGCTTTTTTATGAAAAGTGTTTTCTAAATCGTTGCGAATGAATTTATTTTCGTGTTATAAAAACGATATTTTTTACAAAATAATTTTATGCTTTTTTCTTTTTGAATCAGTCATTTAAAAAGTAAAATGCCGAAAACTTTTTTATCTACGTTTTTTTTAAAAATACTCAAAATTTTAACTCAACATTTAATAACTTCATCATTTATTAAAATTGTCGTACAAAACTTTTTTTTTACTTTTGTAGAATAATGTTATCCAACTTCTGTGCGAAGACTGAAAAAATTTCTTTAATATTACGGACTTTAAAATTTTTTTTGTGATTTTCGTAAAATACCGTTTTTGCGAGAAATAATTTAAACAGTCTTTTTTGTATATTTTTTATTTAAAAGTACTTTGTTTTACAATTAACGTGTGAAATTTCAAAACTTTAATGTGAAAGTTAAGCCATAAAAAAAAATGAAAACTTTAAGAAAAATTCTCAATTGCGTCAAGGTCATTCACTTTGTGTTAGCTTTCTGTTTGGAAGACGGGAAAAATTGAGATAGTTTTGAGTCTTTCGCTTCGTAGTAAAAAAGGGAATTCCCCCATAGCATTGCTATTTGGGCGGGACGCTCATTCATATAACGCATCACAACCGAAAGTTTTTTTTATTCTTAAAGATTGATTTCTGGAAGAACAGTGGAATATAAGAAATATTATATCATAAAAAATATAAAAAAAATATTCTGAAATATATTTTTATCACATAGTATTATTTTCTTTTTGGATTTTATACTGTGAATGTGTAAATAAAGGCTTTTTACCTTTTTTTTTTGTAACTTATTTTTAATCTTACACTCAAAAACAACGCAATAAAGAAATAAACTATCGTTTCAATAGGTAACGGTAAGAATTTTTGCATTAATTAAATTTGTGAAAAATTTAATCGCGTTTATACTCCGTTATCATTATTTTAATTAAGTTTATTTGCAATACATTTACATGTATTACATTAAATAAATATTTTTTTAAAAATAGAGTGGTATTGTTTCCTGTAAACCATTAACCGAAATTTTTCAATCGTTATGTGTGGATTTCTTATAAATAGGATAAGTAAACCATCTGAACTAAAAAAGTTCATAATTTGCTCTTTTAAAATCAGTGATTTAATAAATTAATAAATACCAAACATACTTTATTTCGTCACGATTCGGATTTTTTCACCTTCAAAACAATAATACTTTGCTTGTTTTATGATTACTTCTAAAATTAATAAATATCAATGCATTTAAATGAAAATGATTTTTAAAAAGTTCATTGAGCATTTAGAATCAGTGATTAAAAAAATAAAATGCCGAATACTATCTTTTTTTTTTAGGAATTTGAAAAAAAACTTTTTTTTTACAAAACAATGTTATTTTGTATATTTTAAGATTTTTTAAAAAATGAATCAATATCGGTGTCGAATATTTAAAAAAATCCCCAATTTTACTTCAAAATTTATACTAGTAGTGAAATTTCGTAATTTGAAAATGTTAAACGAGAAAGCCATGACACGCACTCACGGGCCATGCACTTACATCGTACGCGTCACACCTACGCAAAAGTGCTGGCGTCAGAAAAAAAGGAGGAAATTAGCATGGGGATTAAGTTATACCCTCGGTAAAAGCCCGTGCAACGCCGGGCAATGCAGCTAGTATATATATAAAATTCTCGTGTCACAGTGTTTGTAGCCAAACTCCTCCGAAACGACTAGACCAAATCTTATGAAATTTTGTGCGTATATTCAATAGGTCTGAGAATAAACGTAAACTATTTTTCATTCCGATATTGCAATTAGTTGAGAAGATATTAATTAAAAACCATAAAAAGCCTAATTGTTTTACTTCTGAGGGTTGTTTATTTGGCTAAACTTCAATTCCGTTTCGGCCGTGCGAAAATCCCACTTTTTTGACCATTTTAAAATAGCCATCCAATTTTTGCTTTTAAAATCAGACAAAAGATAATTACAGAATCGGAAAGATCATTTATTTCACCGCAATACAGTATAATTTTTTAAATAAAATAATGATATTTTCTATTTTTAACGATTTTTTTAAAAAAAGTGTAAAAACTGATGCGTTTTTATGAAAATTATTTCTAAATTGTTGCGTATGAATTTATTTTTGTGTTATGAAAACGATATCTTACACTAAATTTTTTCAAGCCTTTTTCTTTTAGAACCAGTCATTTAAAAAATAAAATGCTCAAAACTTTTTTTTTACGATTTTTCGAAAAATTGTAAAATTTTTTAACATTGAATAACTTCTTTATTTATTAAGATTATCATACGAAACTTTTTTTTTTGCGTTTATAGAATAATGTTATCAAACTTTTGTGCGAAGATTGAAAAAATTGCTTAAAAATTACGGATCTTAAATTTTTTTTTTGTTTGTTATTTTCGTAAAATACCGTTTTAGCGAAAAATATTTTAAACAGTGTTTTTTGTACATTTTTTAAAAAAGTACTTCGTTTTTGAAATTAATATGCGAAATTTGAAAGCATTAACTTAAAAAAATGTAATATACCGCCCCTATCCAAAGCAAAACATTATATATATGTGTGTGTCTTAAAAATACAAAATAATTCGAAGACACACACATAAAAACTGTTATTTCAAACGAGTAAAATGTAAGAGAAGAAATATCCCATTTCAGCAGTCCGATTTTTTCGAAAAAGAGTTTACTGATAGTGTTTTTTTTACAAGTGTTTATTTTAACCTACAATAAATACACTCAAGACTAAAATAAAACATCTCCTGTGGGGCTCTCTATCTACCAAAAACTCTTATTACCCCTGTCTCCTTTTGGATAGCTGACACCGGACATCTTATGGATGAAATGTCTGTTGTGATCCCACTCATGGATGGGGAGAAAATTACTAGTGAAAAATGTGTTAACGTATCAAATTTCATGATTTAACATATACTCCCGTTTCGAAGTCTTAAGTTTCAACATAAAAGAAAACTAGCTTTAAACATGTTGCTTATAGAATAAGAAAGTAAGATACAGTAAATGAAATACCAAATTCACTCCGATATAATTTCAGAAAATATATGAACTTTTTTTGTAATAAAAAAAGAATTTTTAAATTCAATTAAAATGCTGTCCATAAAACTTGTCGCCCCGGGCTAGGGCCCGGTTTGTTCGGCCCTAGAGCAACCCCTGATCACTTTTGATAATTTCCAGTATGAGGGGAATTTATTTTGCTCGAGGCATTTGCTGAATATTTTAATTAGATGGGTTATGGTTTTGGTGGGGAAATATATGTTTAAGATCATAGTTTGGGATTTGGTCTGATCCTGCTGCGTTCCTATTTGGAAGGTTTTAATAGTCCACCCAACTTCTGGGGAGTTGAAAGCATTGTGAAGTCAGAGGTGCACACAAAGTGTAGGGGTGTTCACTCCCCCATAGACGAACAAACTTTTAATTTTTACGATAGAGATGACCTCTATGTGTTTTTTGTAATGTACGCCCCCCCCCCCCAAGGGAGATTCGTGTATTATTTCACAGTGAACACTAAATACTCAACTTCTTCAATCTTGTCGTCACTGTAAGGTTCTAAATTTTCTTGAAATGTGACCTTAAATGCGTTTTTAAAAGTTTCCGCTTCTTCGAAATCGAAATGAACCATTCTACTGTGATCATTTACCGGTGGAATGTTAATTAAATTTCGTTATTTTTTTAAAAATTTAATTTGTAGGAAGAGTTATTTTTGGGGATTAAGCTCTCAAGAAGATTTTTTCAGGTCCTGTTTTCCTATTGATTTCGATCCTAATCTATCTAATGATAGCATTTATTCCGCTTTTGTAAGATGTATATAGTGCTTTGCCAAAGTTATCTAAATCTGTTCTTAGCTTTTATAAATTCTCTTATATTTACAGGAAGGCTTAGACCAGATATGAATTAATTTAATTTGCAAGAAATCTGGAGAATTCGATACAACTTTGAACTTTAATCGGGAAATACAGGTAACCTAACATTGTCAAAGTGATCAAGGTTTCCCAATTAAGGTATGGCTGGGACATATATTTCAATATAACGATGAAAATCCTGTTAAGAATTAACTTTCCAAACTCCAGAGGGTAAAAGGAAAAGTGGAAGACCAAGAAAAAGGTGGATGGATTAAGTAGAAAAGTGGTTGGAGGACTTGGGAGATTACCGATTGAAGAGCATAGCACTAAATAGACGTAGGAAATTGTATTTGAAATTATGCCATTAACAGTTTGGACGGCTTCGTCTTAATTTGAAATGTCAGGGCTTTTTCTGATGTTATGCTCGTTAATCTCTTGAAGTTTAATCCAGTTTACAGTTTAAAAGGGGGAATGTGTGTTATATTTGTAAGAAGGTAAAACATAACTGAATTTTATTCAAGGTTAAGTTTGTTTATTTATTTATCGATTCGTCTTTTTTTGAGCACTTTGTCCATGCCCCTCCCCCATCTTTGTAACTCAGACTGAATTAGTACCAGAGCCTAATGAAATTGGTAAAGTGATTGAAAAAAGTTTTCGATCTTGCCAGGCAAATAAATTTAGAAGTGGATAGTAATGACGTTCAAGAACTGCTGGATTCCAACAATCAGGAGCTGACGAGCTCAAAGAAATGCACGAGCAAGAGCAAGACATTGAAGAACATTAGACCCGGTTCATTCAGAAGATCAAATGCCGGTTGGAAATTTGACAGTAGGCCTGTTTAATTGAAAAGAATTACAAATTTATGAAAATACAGACTCTTTCAAAGAGTGTATTTTTTCAACAAAACAAGGAATAAAAAAAAGTATTAGCATGCTACGAGGAAATTTTGCGGGAGAAAAAATCTTTTTGAGCCGATAAACTAACTCGTTAGGTTTTATGAAACCTTTTACATTAAAATATCTTCGGTTTGCGATTTTGTATTAGTGTTATGTAAGATTTTATTACATTTTTATTTTTTCTAAATTGGTATTTTCTTTCATTGGCCCCAACTAAAAATAATTTATAGGTTTTTATATGTGAAACTATACCCCGACTTCCGTGAATTCGACTTATGTGGTTATCACTTAGTCCCACCTATTGCGTAAGTTCAGGGTATGTTGTTGTTGTTGTTGCACGCCCCCATTGGCCAGCAGTGCTTGATCAGGTCTATGACGTCGTACACTTTCAAAAAATCCAACACCAGCAAGGGATCGCCAGCTAAATCCTGCTTGGAGAGCCCAAGGCATTCGAGGATTGTGACGTCGTCACAATTGAGAAATCGCCCCTATTCATTAGGTGCTCCACAGCTGGGAAACACGGGGCTTTGGCGGTATTGTGCTGCGTCGGACAGCTGAACTGTCGGTGACGGCGTGACTGGCAAACACTATGGTCTGGACATCACTGCATTATTTTCCATTCATAGGCAGTGATTGTCCGTCTTGAAAGGCTGGCGCCTCCGCTGAAGGTGGCGAGATGTTTCAAGGGCCAGATGTCAGCCAAGCCCTTGTCGCCGGGGATCTTTGAGAGGGACCGGAACTTTTGTTATCTCTGCACGAATGGAGAGCTCGCAGGACCGAGGTGCCGGGTACAAAAACTTGAGGCTGGCTAATGGGGGTTGATGAGGGGCGTGGAGTGGACCCGCCCCTAGAGTTTAAAAGAGTGGACCCAAGGAGAAGAGGGAGCTCCGGATAGACTTCCACGATAGATTCCCGAAACAGAATCCGGCTGACGAAGGAAGAAGTGTGATAGCTCCCGATCGACGCCTATGATAGAGCTCCGAGACAGAATCAACGGATCTAGGAAGAAAGCGCGAGGCGAGAGCCTCCCAATCTAATCCCGACGATAGACTCCCGAGATAGAACCCGGTGGACTAGCGAGATTGACTCCTGAGGCGGTCGACTAAAGAAGACGCGAGGAGCGGAAACACCCATGCAGACACCAATGTTAAATAGAACTAGCTGGCTGAATAGAACGAACACTTGTAACTGATTTTTTCTTTCTTTCCAGTGATCTTCTGAATGTTGTACCCCAAATAAACATTTGATTAGATCACAGTAAAAAGTAATGTTTTTTTTAAATAATTAGCTTAGCGTCCACCTGCAATCGAGTCCACGATGTCACAGGATGTGAGCAGGCGAGAAAGGCTTAGAAGAACAGTTGGTACATGTTTCAAAGCTCTTGAATCCTTCGGAAAATTTCATTGATTTAAGGTGACCACTTTGAAAGCGTGCTAGAATAGTTTGTTCCTGTCTATTAAAACCGTGAGACAGGGAGCCTTCAGGACGAGAACACTTGTGGGGGAGGAACTAATTGATCAGACAACAGGATTCACTAAAATTGTTTATTTGTCACAATATATCAACACAGACACAATAATAATCCAATTAAGGTAACTTTGATCAACACTTAGAAGACTGAGGTGAGACCACATAGCGTGGGGATAATATTTACGGACAGTCAATTATATTCCTACGATAGCTTATACAAGCTCGGATTTACCTCGGACGCCCACCAATAATTTAACTCTCTAACTTCTATTTAAATAACGAACACAGTACCTGAACTCTTGTAATTCTTTATTCTTTAGATGAGGCATTGAACACCAATAGTTGGCTTGATCACTTCTTAGTGATTCCAATTTCACACGTCCTACACTGTTTACGTTCTACGGCCGGATTACTCGCTTCTCATTAATTCATTTCACATCCGATCTATCCTCACTTCAGTAAACTTCAATTCTCACTTTAATAATCTTCGATTCTCACTTCACTAACTCCTCAAAACTCGCGAATGCAGAATGCACTTAATTTGCATAATCACGTTTTCTTACCTTCGGGGAAAGTTGGTTGAAATAATTCTTTCCCTTAAGGATTCCCAAGGTGTTAGTTAGAGGACGCGTATAGATCCGTCACACACTGATACCAATGGTGCTCTGAGGGGACAATCCAAGTGGTCTTATTCTGGTCTAATTCAGGGTATTACTGTACTTATTAAAAATTACTAAATACAGAAATGATTGTTTCAGTTACATCGAAAAAATATGATACATTGAAAATCTTTCTCCGTGGCTTTTTATGCATAGTTTTACCCGTCACTGATAATAATTAGAAATAAATAGTGCCACAATCTTTCAAAAAATAAATAATTTATCTCTTTTTTTTTCATTTTTAAACTGTATTTAGTAAGTTGGGGATCAAAGAATGGTATCACATCCCCTCATTAAATCTTTCTTACTTTCACAATGCACAATAGAAAATTTTAAAGCATTTCTTACTCGATTTATATCGCTTGCTACTCACCAACAAAGCATGTATACAAACTTTCAATCATTATGCATGCCATTGACATCATTCCCTTGCATCTCAATCCACACTAGAGATAAAAAAAAAAAAAAAAAAGGGGAGGAGGAGGGATGTTTGGTGATAGGGGACGATTCCGTAAAAGTGGGGGTTGGAAATACAACGGGTGATGGGAGAATATCAATTGCCTTCTTCCACATTCCGCTCAAAATCTCATTGCACCCTCAAACACAACTTTTTTCTCTCTCCCCACTCTTAAGAGAAACGTGTGATGTTTTTCGGAGCGGCATATTTTTGAAGGGGGTTGACGTTTCCAGGGGCCGAGCACTGCAAGATAAATCGTTATATAGCTATGAATCTTTTCCGCTAGAAATTTCGCCTGACAGGGTCCAGGAAAATTTCAGCCCGATGCGTTTTCTATCATGTTTCGGGCTCGCCACGTATACCGCGTACAGGACTGGACTATCGCGATTCTGCTTTAAAAAGCGTTCGAGGTGAGATGTGGATTCCCTCCTCTATTTTATTTTTTTTTGGAAAAAATATTTTACTTTTTTATTGGTGAAGTTACTTTATTCATGAAAAAAGATGAGAACTCGTTAAATAAAAAGGTTTGTGTTCTCTTTTTTTTCTGAAATTATCTTTCGTTATAATGTACCGTATATTTCCGTGTATAGGTCGAGGATTTTTGGAACTTTTTTTAAAGTGAATGTAAGGCTGTTGGCTTATATACTGATCCACTAATCTCGAGTAAAAATATCCGCAAAAAATGTCTTTAAAATACTTTCCGTTAGGCATGTATAATAAATTTTTTAACTTTTGGAGTATTTTTAGAACTTTTATTCAAAATAAAGAAAAAATTTCCGAATGATTCGTAAAATTGTTATTTTCTTACTGGGATGTTTGAAGGCATATGTTTAGGGTCGTCTTAATGCATGGGCCAATCGGGCCCAGAACCTTGGCCACGATGGGGGCCTCGTCTCGTTCTCGACTACACCTTAATAAGATATTTATTTGAATAATTTCAATTGTCAAATGTTTTTTTCCGGATGTATTCTCCGAAAAACTGGGAGTCCCGGACGATATGTTAACTGGCTACATGTGATGACAGACGTCCACTTACAGGCCAGGGCATACCATCATTACTCCTTCAGTTAAAAGGTAGCAGTCAGTCGAGCCGGTTTGTGCGATTGTAATTCATGCTAATCTATTTATTTCGGATTAGTGTTTGTTCGAGTATTTGACAACGTATGTTGTATGCTGTTTACTTTTAAGGGTCGTATGTGGGGCCTATATTTGTGTAGGGGCCCAGGGCCTCAAGAAGCCTTAAGACATCCCTGTATATGATCCAAATGTAGCTAGTTTTTCTTCTAGGGCTGTGGTTCTTAAACTTTCGCAATCCCCACGGACCCCCTTTATGCATCAGCCTGACGTCAAGTACCTCCAAGATTTTAAACACCCGTTCCTGACTTTGTGACCTATCTATATGGTTCCTTCCACTAACTCCTTGGGGATTCCTTTTGGGCCATCATTTGTTCAACCAATTTTCTCCAAGGAAAGGAAGCGTGATTATGCAAATGAAGTTTATATATATATATATATTGTGTATTCGCGAGTTTTGAGAGTTAGTGAAGTGAGAATTGAAGGTTAGTGAAGTGAGGATAGCTAGGATGTGAAGTGAATAGATGAGAAGCTAGCAAACCGGCAGTAGTACGTATACGTAAACGGTGTACGACGCGAGAAGTTGGAAATTGGGAAAGTGCTTAGTTCCACTATTGGAGAAGTGTTTAAGGCCACGTCTAAAATATTAAAGGATTGCAAGAGTTCAGGTACTGTGATCTTATTTCAAGTAGAAGTTAGAGAGTTAAATTATTAGCGCGCTTCTAAAGTAAAAAAGTATTGTAAGGATAGATTTGCATGATCGTATATATTATCCCCACGCTATCTTGTCTCACCTATCGTCCTCCACTTGATTAAATTTATGTTAATTAGAGTGTTATTTGTGTCTGTGTTGAATATAGAGATAAATAAATAATTGAAGTTCATCATGTCGTCTGATCATTTAGTTCCTCCCACACATCTATCCACTTCACAGGGAATAAGGAATGTAAATTCCTTTCAACTTCTAACACGGCTGTTTGATTTAAAGGTTCCTCAATGATTCTAAGCCTACCTCTGCTACTTATAAAGTCTTTTTTTAACATTTCTTTCTCTTTTGAGAAAACAGTAAACATCTAATTACGCACATAAAAATGTAACAAAAAATACTAAGTTCAAATAAATAAATAAATAAATAAAGAACTGTATTAGTTAAAATTTTTAATGAAAAGGTTGCTGCTGCATTTCTTTTACAAGTGCTGTTGTATCAGGTGTAATACTTTAAATTTGAAGTCTCAACAATCTGCAGCATTTCAGAGTTTGTAAAATGGGGAAATATTAATATAAATGAGAGACCTTCGTGGACTACCCTGGTGGTTCTCTTTTCTTCCAATTCAGCAGGCAGGAATAAACTGTTCTAACTCGTTTCTGGAGTGGACACCTCTGAAAAGTTCTTCCGACTTGTGTTAGGTGTTCTGCTTGCCAGACATCTCCAGAACACATTCTTGACTGCCTGGGGCTTTACAAAAAAAGATATTTATGAAGATCCTTTAATGATGTTGGACTTTTTGAGAATGAGTGAAATCGTGGACTTGTGGTCTAGCTTGGCTAGACATGGAGATGAGCAACAACAACAACAACAGAGACCTTCGTGGACCCCCTGGAAATGCGTTTGGGACCCCCGGGGGTTCACTGAACGCAGTTTAACAGCCGCTGCTCTAGGTTATGAATCATAGGTCGACAATATGAATTGCTTCTCCCTGCTTGCTGTCCAAACAACAATGAAAAAAAATGTGGCACAGAAAGAATGACTAGCACAGAAATTGTAGCTACAAGATAACAACTGAGTGAAAAAAAATGTGCTAACTTCATATAGTGTGCCTAGAAATACATAACAAGATTGGAAAATATTCCACCCATTTTACTCATTTAACAACATTTTCGCCCTCATGATGACATGTTTGAAAATTACAGAAACTTTCTTCTTCTATTCGGCTTCTAGATAAGTTTTGGATTTTGGGGAAATTTTTGAAGAAAAAACGCATCTCTTCGGCTTATACACGAATTTACTTATATTCGGAAACATATGGTACATATGTGCCTGCTAAATAATGTGGTATACATGGACCGATGAATATTATAGAATAGGCGGATTTCTCTCTATTAAATAACATAGAATTAGAATAATACAGACTATATGGATAACAGAATAATATGGAAAGAGCGATTGTAAGGTCTATTAACTGAAACATTCCGTGGCCAGCATATTCGCTTGACCTTAATCCCATTGAAAATCTTTGGGATGCTCTCGGCCGTGCTGTATCTTCACGTTTCCCACCTCCAGCCACTCTTATTGAGCTGGAAATTGCTCTACAAGAAGAATGGCGATTGCTTAATTCTGCGGTGGTTGACCACCTAATTGTAAGCATGGTCAGAAGGTGTAAACTTTGCATACAGATGAGGGGGGATCACATACCCTATTAATGTCCTTTTTTTTCATTTTATGCTGTTTATTTTCACTTTATATATAATTCTGTTTAAGTCTCCAGTATGACATTATCTGATAACTTACAAAAATTTAATATTGTTTTAATTTCTGTATATAATTATTGATTTTGTTTTATGTATAAATATATATGCTATTTTACTGCCAAGTTTTGTGTCAATCAAAGCAGTATTTGTTGATTTTTTTTGCATTTTACATCTTCGTGCTTAACTTTTGGAAGTGAGTGTATATTCAAAAGGTTGATCATAAGCTCCTTGCACTTGTTGCAAGGAGCTTTGCAGATGCAATGGGTATATTTTTGTAAAGTAAGCGATTGTATTGAATAAAATGATTTAATCTTATATACATTCTATGTTATGTAAAGATTTTTTAAACAGTGATTTTAAGTGACACTTGACAGTGACAGATCCTTCAGTGACAGTGACAGATCCCCCCCCCCGTGAGTTAATATTTATCACCACGCAGTTAAAGTAACGCTTAGACTATTGACGACAAACCTTGTAATTCAGAAACTTAGTCAAGTGATGAGGATGACACCTGAGCTGGAATACCCTCTCCTAAGTTCCACGTTACATCAACGTGAGGACTCTGAGCCGTGACAGATTTAAAGTGCATCAGCAACTTTACACGGCACGTTTTCAGCGGTATCAAGACTTCAAACCGCGATACGACAATGCCAGCTATGAGTTGATGACCATGAATACTAGGCTACCGCGGCCATTTTTTTTCTGTGAGGTACTTGACGGATTAAGTAAAACATAACACAAAGAGTGTGTTTTTAAAATTCCTAAACCAAAAAGTATTTAAAAAAAAAAATTAAGGTCACATTTGTTGAGATCAGAGATCAGATACCACATTTTCAAATTAATAGAAAAATTTTATAACAAATTCACGAGCAAAGCTCGGCAGTGTGAGTTTCGATGTTATAATACTACAAATTATTATTATTATTATTATTATTTTTACATGTAGTAGAAAGCTACTTAAATATCGTGCAAGATCAGTTTATAACGAAAGGGCGGAGTGGGGGGAGAAAGAGGAAGAAATAAAAAAGGATGAGGAGAGGGCTGAGAAAAGGATATATAATCAGGGTTTGAAGTTTTTTACATGGCTCTTTTTAAAATAACTCATCATTTACTTTCGAATCTAACTGGAAGAAGATAGCACCTTTTCCCGAATTCGTCGCAAGACCTGCAGAATAAATTAGTTAAAACGTCTTTTTCGCGGAACACTTGAGTCGAAAACGATCGTAAAATGAAACGCTATTAGAACTGCCTTTTCGAAGAACCTAAAATATCCTCCTGAGGTTTGAGTGGCAGCGCCATTTCTCAAGTCGTCTGCAACAGCCAATGACACTACCGCTTGGCGACGAAAACTCTTTTATAAAGTTTAATCTACTCCGTCGCCATTAAATGTTTAAATCGTGTTTTACAAGACAGCCGCGAAAAGATTCAGGATTAATCCACCGGATGGCATCGCAGGTAACTAGCATTCTGATTAAATTCCCGCCATTATTCCCGAAGAACGTTCCAAACTGCAAAGAGCTTTCGCGGACACTGATAGGCGGCAAAGGATTCTGGAAGAACATTTTTCTGGTCATCTTGGCGTAAATTACGAGCAAACTTGATTTCCACTTAAGTTAATTGGCGGACTTGAACGACTTGGGCCTACTTTTAAAAGGGAAAGAAGCCGTTTCGGTGCAGGGACCAGAATTAGGTGAAATGCAGTTTGCCCCTTTAGCTTATCGGACTGATGTGGTTAGAGTGCCTTGCCACTTTATATTATGTTCGGAATTCCTGTTAATTGCATAGCTGAAGGATGAAATTAGTTTGACACTCTCTTTGCGACCGTCTCCCCTCGATGTTGACTTAGGGGCTGTCACCGTCTGAAATCCTGTTTCGTCGTGTTATGTTCGTTTATTACCATGAATTAACCATGCTGCATAGTTTAAATCTCTTTCTTAGATGGTAAATGAGAAATACACGCTTGTTTTAAATCTTTTGTGGGAACTAGAAAAGACAGATTTTGTTGTATTCAATAATTAATCTCTCTTTTATTATTTTTATCTTGATATTCTTTCTTTTGGAAACAATATGTGCAGGTTTTTTTTTATTGTTTCAAAAAATCGAAGACGTGTTGAGATAAAAGAATTATGTTTTTATTTCAAAGAGTAACTGAAAACATTAGAAGAATTGAATAAAGAATTCGTGTAGAGTATGTGTAATTTTTCCCGAAGTTTTATAGGATTTATCGGTCAAATTTAAAGTAATATCTGATTTCAAATAATACCAGAAAATAAAGAAAAAGTATTTGAATAAAAAACTAGTTTTTTCAAATTTTTAAATTTAACCCTTAAATGCGTATTGTTTTCAATTGTCTACGTTCAAGTACCACTAAATTTTATTCAAAAACCTGAGAATGTGCGTTCGAAACGCCCATTGACAATTATCGACAATAAATCATGTGGGAAAGAAAAATACTTGGCAAAAAGTTGGTGGTTAAGTTATTATTATTTTTTGACATTAGAATGTGATGGACAATAAAGTTCAGTGTATTTAATTGCCTATTTACGAATTTCCTATAAAGGAGTGATTTATCTAATTGAGAGAAAAAAAATCACTTCTCATTTGTTGACAGGTAAGCTATCAATGTTTGATGCATTTGAAAATTTATTGGATATATGCCAGATTTTTGAAAAATACTGTATGTTGCCAAAAGTCTGCATAAATTTTTTTTCGAAAAAAAATATTCGTATTATTCCCTGAATTTCTTAAATTTATTCTGTAGGTAACCTATAACTACATTCCTGTTAAAGGAGATTTTTTAAAATTGAAAACAAAAAATCATGCTTTAAGGGTTAAGTTTCAGTTTGGGAATGCAACTGATTCTTGTTTTCCATACGACAGACACTTGTATGTAAATCAAAAGTCCAGGTCTTTTTCAGAAATGCAACTAATAAACCGAATTGTAAAAACTTTATTTCGCTTACAGGCTTCTGTGAGAAAATATTTTTTTCGTGTATTGTTTGTAAATTATTTTTTTTATTACTTACTGACAAATTAGTATTAGAAATACTAGTTAATTTTTTGTATATATGTTCACTTTTTAAATTTTTTAATATGCACTGCTTTTTATTTTTTTTAAAAATAAATTTAATTTTACTTAAATGCCAGCAATAAGAACGTATTTTTTTCTGATTAATATAAAAACGTAAAATTACTTTTAAATTAAATATGTTGAAAAGAAAAGCATCAAATCTTACTGAACACTTTAAGGGGACACAGTACGATTCAATTGACAAAAATAGGTCAAAAAATCATATTTAAATTTTTTAACTTAATTATTATTTATATACTTTTCTATAACCTGAAAAAATATGAAAGCTCTAAACTTAAAAAACGTAGAGTTATGATAGCTTTAACGTTCGTTTTTATTCACATCCCTATGGCAAACCAAAACTTTAAACTTACTTACCTCGGAAAGATAAAATAACTAGTTTGTCTTCATTTAAAATGCTAAGGCTTTTTTTCTATTATGCTTAATGCTTTGAATTATTTTTTTACCTATTGCTAATAGTACATGTAACAAAAGTTGGTATGCGTTTTTGAATCAAAGCTATACTTATTTTTTTAAAAATAATTGAACTCAGAATTTGTGCATTTTTTAAGGAATTTTTAATAAGCATTCTTAAAAAGAAGTATTGTACGAAAACCAATCATGTTATCGCAAAACCCATACCAACTTTTGTCATGCATAGTTTGACGTACAGGGGCCTCCCACGAGGTCCCTGATCCCAGTATGTCCTCCCTCAAAATTGGAGATGGAACCGAGCTAAATCATACTGTCCCTAGCAGGGTGCTCAAAGCTACGGATAACGACAGGTATACAACTAGCCTCTTGCCATGATGAATTTCGTGAGCCTCGATTTGATATTACTGTCAATTGGGTGGTATAAGTAACAACATAAGAAAGAACTGATTAGCATAATCTCTTTTTAAAGAATGCTATTAACATTGCCAATATTGTTATTTTTGTCTTAATATTTAATTTTATTCCCAATTATTAATATTCTCTCATTTTGTTAAATAATGAAACAGGATGCAATATTTTCATTGTACCATCAATGCAAATAAACCAGACGAAATAACCCTGATTCAATACTTGACAACAAACGGTGCATTTATTTTTATGTAGCTTCTATAAAAAGAAAATTATTCATAGTTTCAATTAAGGTATTCGACTTCCCTAAAATTGTCAATTTTGCCAAAAATTGACAATTTTTTTTATGATTTTATTTTATAGGCCATCTTATTAACTTTATAAAAATACCAAGTTTATTATTTTCCGTTCTCTTGAACAAAAGCTACAAGTGTTTTAGCAAAAGCAGATGCCTTACTTCAAACTAGATGTCATACATTAAAACGCGTTTTACTCGAAATGTGTTTTTTTTTTAAAATGCTCAAACGGGGCCAGCGATTGCTCAAAAAGTTTTGAAAATAATGAACTGAAATTTTTTGTGTATGTTTTGTATAAAAGTACAAGTGTTTTATCTTTCAGACTTATCAATCACAGTTTTATTACAAAATTTGCAGTCCCTTATGTAAATATAATCACTGTTTTTTTAAGCAATTTCATATCATAACAAAGATAAAGGACTCTAGTTTTTACCAAATATAGAGTATCTCTTATCCTAAAGGTCATTTCAAAAATGAATAACATAGCAACACATCAGAATTGAAAAATTGAAGATTTGTTGATAAACTTTTAGTACAAAATGGGTCCCATTTATGTTATTTTTTGTAAATTTTTGCGCATTTTTTCCCATTTTAGTAATAACCATTTCTTTTTATATTTTTAATTTTAGCATATATTTCTTAAAATGTACTAAAAAAATCCCCATACCTCATTTTTTTTTAAAAAAAAGTTGTCGTAAGTAGTCGGATACCTTAAGAAACTATAGAGAAATCAGATACTTCTTTCATCGTTAAAACATAAAACAACATGAAAGTAATAAATTAGAATTCATATTGATATTTAAAAGAATAAAAACATTTGATAATAATATGTAATGCATGCACAATTATTAAGCAGTTACTTCTTTGTAATAACTACAAATAACTCACGTGATATTTAAATATTTTAATTCAAGGTTTCTTGAAACAGAAAATTTGCATATGTAATTATTTTCGTTTTAGAGGAGAATCCTCGATTTGAATATGAAGCAGAAATGTTTCATTTTCATGACGAAGGAACTGGAAGTAATGGAATTTAAATTACTAAATTACAGCTGGATTTGAAATTCATCTAAAGTTATTATTATTCCTTTTTTTTAATGCTATCGCAGATTGTTCTGAAATTCTAGAGCTAAAAAACTGAATTCATCTCGACGGCAAGTTTCCTTTTTTTTTCTTTCTGAATCATTTAAATGTATAAAAGAATCATGTTCAATTTAACTAATTGAGAAAAACATTGAGGACTTGAATATACATCACGAATAAAAAAAAATTAGGAGGAAGGAATTTTAAAGACATACACATTATATATTCTTCCATTGGCGTAACGGAAAATATTAACGCCTCCTCCCTGCAAATTCAGGTTTTGGGCCCTAAGCCCAAATATGTACTTGGCATCAGTCAGGCTTTGGGTCTCGCTTGAATCCTGGGCAACCCCCGCATTGCGGGGGTGTACGTTACACTACTGTATTCTTCTGAATCAAAATAGAGATGAATTTGTAATTTTATTTGAATGTTATTCAGGGAACTAGTTTGATATCACGGGGCAGGGCGCCAAACGCTGTTTGGCGTGATAAGGAATCACGCCAAGCAGCGCATGCCGTTTGAATGAAATTCAAGATGGCGGCCTAGCGGTAAGACTCGTCAGGAAAATAATTTTAAAGAACTGTTTTGAAAAACATTAAAATCGATTTCAAATGAAGAATTTAGGAATAGATTGAGACAAACCAAGATCAATAAATAATTAATATCAATATTATATAAAAAAAACCATATTTACTAATAGTAATATTATGCAGTATACAATAATCTTGTAATATAATGTGTTATAGAAATTATTATATATATAATATTCATATAATATACTAAATAGTAATAATTATTAGATATTCATACGGTATTACTTTTTATTTTATATAATAATAATCACGTAATATAGTTTAATAGATTTTATAAAAAAGAATAATCATCCTATTGTAATATAAATAAGAATCGTACAGATATAATAATACTCATTTAACATAATTATCAAAAACAACAAAATAATAATTGTAAATAAATAACGTAATAATAATAAATAACATAAGACTTAGAAATAAATAAAATAATAAAAATAAATAACACATATGTAATAATAATTATAAAATAATAATTATTGCAAATAACGTATATTATATGATTATTACACATTCGAATAATTTTTTTATATTATTAATGAAATAAGTACATAATATATATTAAAATTTATAATGAATAGCAACTAAAAAGTACTGAAAGCTTGCTATGTTCCAAAAACTGCAAATTTCTTCAACGAATTTCATCGAACAAGAAACGAAAAAAAAAAACAAAACAATTTTTAAAAAGTAAAATAAATTGAAAATAAACAATTTATAGGAATAATTAATAATATAACACTCATTCTTTTAAAAAAAAATATCCTAGTTCTCACCAATGATATTAGAAATAACCATATTCGAAAATAGCATTAAATAAAGCAGAAGACTGAAATATAATTTGAATCCGGATTGCAATGAAAATGGTTAAATTGCAAAAGAAATCGAAATAAAATCGTCTGAAATTAATAAGATTACCGCGGGAACAGAACCAATAAAAATTATTTCTAATATACGTTATCTCCATGGCAACCACATCGCCAGATGATAAAAATATCAAGGTAACCATATTGTAATGTTATCGCCCATCTTGGCGAACATAAACAACAACTTGGTGCGATGCCCGTGATATCAAACTAGCAGGTATATGTATATATATATGTATGCAAAAATAGTTATATACCTAAGATAACTATAGTCATGATAAAATAGATTTAGCCACAGAAATACTAAAGCAAACTCCTAGCCTTAGGAACTAGGAATGCAGGTTTAAACAATGTTTTTCGGCCAGCCAACCTTCACCTGAATTTGCCAATACTCTGGGCCATAGGGAAAGCAATAAATTTCTAGAGAAGTTTAACTATCATTATAGATAAAACCATAATATATTAATGTAAAACGATAATATTATAGCCTGTAATAATTACTAAAATATTTAAAATCAAAGTTAAACTATTAGAAGACTTACCACGTGAATCATATTCGCCG
This sequence comes from Trichonephila clavata, assembly GCA_019973975.1. Lineage (NCBI taxonomy): Eukaryota > Metazoa > Arthropoda > Arachnida > Araneae > Nephilidae > Trichonephila > Trichonephila clavata. Next base: position 21,180 of record BMAO01000788.1, on the reverse strand, counting down.
CCTATGGACAATAACAGTATCGCATATAATTATTAAGTTTTGATAAAGTAGCATTAATACTATATATACACATTTAAAAACTCTATATTTTATTTTAAAATTTATGGAAAATAAAAGTACCACCCATACATATACAATTAATTTTTAAGTAAATATAATATTGTTTAATTACTTAGCTAGAGGCGCCATCTATCTATAAACTGTACAACTAATAACTTATTTATTTAACTGTTAGGTAACTTTTTATAAATTTAGGAGGGTAACTATGTTCCATACAATGTTTAGTAAAATTATTAATATTTAAATATATATTAAATTTATCACTAACTAATACCTTGTTACGATAAATATAATTGAAAATAATATTTCTATAAATTGATATAAATGTTGGAATTCCAGTATGGCACTTTAAGAATGTTAAAATTAAAATCATCTCTTTTATCATAAATATTGCGATGTGATTTATAGTCCTTAATACACGATGATACATCCAAGTAATTAGTTTTAACTGGATTACTATTAATTTTAATTAGCTTTAAATATTCCGGATAAAAATTAATATTGGGGTTAAAATTATTATTTTTACCAAAAATAATTAGGTCATCTATGTATCTAAATATGTAATAATCATTATTAATAATATAATTATTTTCGTAAAAGTGTAAATATAAATTAGCCAAACTATTGCTAGCAGGGCCACCTTGAGGCAAACCCTTGGTTTGTTTGTACAGAGAACCATTAAAATTAATGTAGTTTTCTTTTAAGACTAAATTTATTACAGTTCTAAATTTTTGTAAATTAATATTAAGGTTATAATTTCTATGATTATCTAAAATTACCCTAATTATATCATTGATATTAATGTAATTAAAAAGATCTTCAAAGTCATAACTATGAACTGAATAAATATTTTTATTTTTAAAAATATCTATAATTTCTTTACTATTTTTAATTATAGCTTTATTACATTGCTTATTGATGAATTCTTGTATAATATTATGCAGCATTTTATCTGCAGCAGTAATATAAGTTTTAAAACCATTTGTTACTGTTCTAAATTTAACAGGATTTTTACGGAATTTAGGTGTTAAAAATATGTATGGAAACTTAATCTTAGGAATGGAAACACCCAATTTTCTATATATAGCAGTAATTCGATTAGTAATTTCTTTATCTGACAATTCCAATCTATTAAAAGATTCATTGTTTAAAAAGTGTTCATTAATCATAGTATTATAAAAATACTTACAAATTATAGCATAATTACCAGGCACTTTATCTATGTAAACAATGATAAAATTCTTTTGTAAATCATAAATTTTCTGTTTTACATCTTTATAAGTAAGTACTGATTTAGAACGATAGTTAAATTTCATCAGGTCTTTTAAAATATTGTACTTAAATTTATCAAATGCCTCTAAAGGCAAACCATATTTAACTGCAGATTTGTAACAAAATTATTTATATCATTATTAATTTGATTTGTAACAGTATTATTGTTGTTAGAAATTGTTAATCTAAAACTAGTGCCTTTACTCATGATATCTTTTAAAATTCTGTCCTTGATTATATTTAAATTGCCTGTTACTACATGTTTGTAATTGTTAAGGCCCATGTAAACGTCTACTTGGCATGTTGACGCCATAGCGTGGCGATGTTAATTTGTAAGCAAATAAGGGTGACGCTTAGGGTTGCCACAGCCACGTGTTTTGTTCAGTTGGAATGCTTCTGTAAAACTGTCCTGTTCCTTCCAAAGACTTCATGTTGGAAGTCGCATAAATAAAAAGAAATTGATTTAAAAACCTTTGGATTTCTTATAAAATTATAATCACTACAGTCCACTAAATTAATAACCTAACATTTTGGTCCGTCGAGCCGGAGGTAACTTGCGTAAAATTTAAAATAATTTGTTGTTGAATTACGCGTCCTTTGTCTCGTTATTAAAATGGAAGGAGCAGGAGCTCTTGAAACAAATGAAATGCTTTCCGTAACATTGGCGGAAAAAACAAAAACCTTAAATCGTCGACGTGGCAGCTACAAAGCTAAAATCACCAAATTGCAATCCTTTTTAAAGGATAAAGCCTCGAATGCAGAACAATTGTTGCTTCAAAGTAAATTAGATAAAGTGTCGGAGATGTATTCTAGTATGGAAGCACTAAAAATAGAATACTATGAAGTTGTAGAAGATGAACAATTGCCGAATTTGGAATTTATATTAGAAGAAATGGAAGACGACCTGGAAGAAATAAAGGTAGGCTTACAAACTTTATTATTAAAACATGATGATATTTCTAAAAATGTATCTATTTGTAATACTGCTTTAAGTAATAATGGTAATTCCCCTCCCCCCCCAAATTTAGTTTCATTAAATTACCTGATGTAAGCCTACCCGAATTTCATGGTGTAATAGAAAATTTTAGTGATTTTAAAAGACAATTTGATAGCCTAATTACAAATAATTCAGTGCTAAATGATACCCAAAAACTGTTTTATTTACGTTCTGCTTTGAAAGGTGAAGCACGAACTATCGAAACCTCGGAAGATACGTTTGAGTCGTTAATGACTGTTTTAATTAAAAGATATGAAAACAAACGTGTAATAATAAATTCTCATATTATGAATATTTTAAATTTTGAAAAAGTTTGTATTGAATCATCTAAAGGTCTTAGGAACTTGATTGATGTTATAAATAAAAACCTAAGAGGTTTAAAGCTTATGGATTTAGAAACTGATGAGCTCACTCATTAGTTTTTAATAAATATTATTATCCGAAAGTTAGATACAGAATCCCGAAAATTGTACGAAATGAGCTTGACTTCAACTGAGTTGCCGAAATGGGAAATGTTTTTGGAATTTTTGCAAAATAGAACGCAAATATTAGAAAATTTGCACGGAGTTCAGGGACCTCCATTAAAATTGAAAACTCCATTTCTAAGCAAAGGCAAAAGTTTCATAGTGAAGTCCAATAACAATAATAATTGTTTGTTGTGCAAAACATCACATCGTTTATATGATTGCACACTTTTTCTAAAAATGAATCCCTTGCAGATTCAATCTAATTAAAAAACATGGACTCTGCATTAATTGTTTAAATAACAATCATAAAGTTGCGCTTTGTAAATCAAAGTATACATGCAGATTGTGCCGAGGAAAACACAATTATTTATTATGTCGGTCAGAAAACGGACAATCCGACACAGAAGGATCTTCTTCGAATACGTTATTTACTCAGCCGGCTCCGTAAGTGGCCCCCACTTCTAACAATGGTGGGGTAATAAATAATCCTACCGAACCCCAAACGGTCCAGACATTCTCTTCTCTCAATCAAAGGGGAAATAAGCTCGTTTTTCTCTCCACTGCTATTGTGGGTGTTTGGTCTCCACTGTTGAAGAGTTATGTTCAAGGTAGGGTAATTCTAGACAGCGCTTCTCAATCGCATTTTATGACCCTTCAGTTTGCTTCAAAACTTGGTCTTGAAAAGGAAAAAATAAATCTCGCAGTCAGCGGATTAAGTGAAAATTCAACAAATATTAAATGGAAAATAAATGATGCATTTATTAGTAATAACGATTCTTCTTATACTTCCCCGTTAGATTTTTTAATTGTTCCTAGGATTACTGATTTTGTTCCTTCAATCCAACCTAATCTTAAAATTAAAAGGTTCAATGACATTAATCGTTCTATCTTAGCTGATCCCAGTTTTGACAAACCTGGAAAAATAGATATGATTATAGGAGCGGAGCTATTCTACCAAATATTAAAAGATGGTCGAAAGGTAATTTCAGACAATGTAACATTAATTAATTCAGTTTTCGGATTTATTGTCAGTGGATCTGTTAATGCAATTAACCATAAAAGTAATTGTTTCTTAATTTCGGAATCGGAAAATATCGATAATTGCATTAAGAAATTTAGGGAGAGAGAGAGAGAAGTAGAGGAAATCATCCTGGATAGACCTTTAAGAAAAGAAGAAGAATTTTGTGAAATACGTTTTAAAAACACACATAGACGAAATTGCAAACATCAATTAAAAACCTTTGTTGCAAACAGAGTCTCCAAAATTCAAGCTCTTACATCTAACTATCAGTGGAAACATATTTCATCTTGTGATAATCCTGCTGATGCCATCTCCCGTGGAGCCAATCCTTCTGATCTCAAGCGCCTGGAACTCTGGTGGTCAGTACCATCTTTTGCCATGGAAGATATTATTGATGATTTACGCCAAAATGAATTAAATTCCCCTGAAAAGGAACTATATTTGACAGAACTAAAAACTGTGACTTCTACAAACTTGGTTCTTTCGTCAAACAATAATTTTCTAAATCAAATCCTCTCTTTAAGTAATAATTTTCATAAAATAATTAGAATTCTGAGTTTTATTTTCAGATTTGTGTTCAATTGCAGAAATAAGGAGAAACGGAGTGGTCCTTTGACTGTCCAAGAATTTGAGAATGCCTTAAGATTTCTCATTAAGGGAGTACAATCAATGGTATTTTATAAAGAAATAAATAGTTTAACAAAAAAGGAAATTGTCAAAGGAGCTGCAAGTAATTTAAATATTTTTCTAGATGAATTTGAATTAATTCGTGTTGGAGGGAGATTAGATTATTCTGATTTGTCATTCGATCAGAAACACCCAATACTCTTACCGAGAGATCATAAACTTACTAATATTATAATGGAACATTTCCACATAAATAATTTACATGTCGGTCCCCAAACCTTACTTCATCTTGTTAGGGAAAAATATTGGCCATTAAATGGGAGAAATAATACTAGGAGAATAGTTCATCAATGTATTAAATGCTTTAAAGCCAAACCTAAAATAGAAGAGCAGCTAATGGCATCATTGCCTAAAGAAAGAGTGACAGTAACTCCCCCATTTACAAATACTGGTATCGACCTTTGCGGTCCTTTTTATATTAAATATAAAAATCAACGTAAGGGGGTTTTAAACAAAATTTATGTAGCAATATTCGTTTGCTTCTCGACCCGAGCTGTTCACTTAGAAATTTTAAGTGATTTAACTTCTGATGCCTTGATTGCAACATTAAAAAGATTTGTTGCTCGTCGTGGTATTCCCAGCATTATATTTTCTGATATTGGTACTAATTTTGTTGGTGCACATTCAGAATTAAAACAATTATACAAACTTGTGGAAACTCCCCCAGATAATTTGGCATCTGATTTGATTTCACATTCAATATCTTGGAAATTTTTGCCTCCTAGATCTCCAAATTTTGGTGGACTCTGGGAGGCAGGCGTGAAATCGTTTAAGTATCACTTGAAAAGGACAATAGGTAATTTTAATTTAACTATTGAAGAATTTTTAACTGTTGTTAATCAAGTTGAAGGTATATTAAATAGTCGACCACTAATTCCTTTATCTTCTGATCCCAACGATTTCAGTTCTTTAACATCTGGACATTTTTTAATCGGTCGTCCAATTAATTCCATTCCTGAATCTAATATAATTGAGATTCCAGATAATCGACTCTCTAGATGGCAACAAGTTCAAAAAATTAATCAAATTATTTGGAAAAAATGGTTAAGGGATTATTTAAACAATCTTCAACAACGCGGAAAATGGAAATTTGAAAAAAGTAATATACAAAAAAATAGCCTTGTCCTATTAAAAGAGGAAAATCTTCCTAGTTGTACTTGGCCAATGGGTAGAATACAAGATGTAGTAATAGGGAATGATGGAAAGGTACGAGTTGTCATAGTAAAAACCTCTCGAGGAATTTTCAAACGCAGCATTTCTAATATATGTATTTTACCAATTCCCAATACTTGAAATGTACGCTTTATTTAAAATGTATTGTTTGAAATGTTTATATATCTACAATATTCCATGTAATGTATTTTTGTATCTGTATATTTTATTAGTATTTTTCTTGTTTATTATTGTTTTTTATACAATTTATCATGATTATTGAAAATATTAATTATCTCTTGAAATCCGGAGGATTTCAAGGTAGGGCGGTGTTAAGGCCCATGTAAACGTCTACTTGGCATGTTGACGCCATAGCGTGGCGATGTTAATTTGTAAGCAAATAAGGGTTGCCACAGCCACGTGTTTTGTTCAGTTGGAATGCTTCTGTAAAACTGTCCTGTTCCTTCCAAAGACTTCATGTTGAAAGTCGCATAAATAAAAAGAAATTGATTTAAAAACCTTTGGATTTCTTATAAAATTATAATCACTACAGTCCACTAAATTAATAACCTAACAGTAATAGCTATCAATAAATTCATGATAGTTCTTACATTTACAGTCATCTATGCCAATAGAAGGTGAGCTATTATTGTAATTAAAGATAAATCTGCCCATCGTTTTATTATATTTAAAAGCTTTTTTAACTATTACATTCCTAACAGGAAAAAGTGACAAATGTCTATTAAATACACTAGAAAAATTAACTTTATCAAATGTATTATTCATGAATAATAAAGTGCAGTATTCTGTAGTAGGTTTATTAAATTTATCGATATTTATATTGAATTTATTAAATAAAAAATTATTAATGTCTTTAATGATGTGAACTGCGTGACACACCTTAAAGCACTCATTATTTAAGATTTCATCCAACAATACAATTTCCTTTTTATTAAGACCAAACATGAATTATTTGATCTGCTTGATATTAAACTTTAATTCAAAATCATCTATAATAACTTTAATATTATCAATTAAAGATTTTTTATCTCTGTTTTTCCTTTTAGTTCTATTGCTTCTTGAGTTTCTTTTAGAATTCTTATCTGAATTAGAAGCAGTATAAAAAAATTCTTTGTTATTGCTCTGTAACATAATTTGGAGTGTGTTTTTAGCAAGGTATAAAACATTAAGACCGTATGGATATATTGTATTAAAACTTCTGATAAAATGATTTTCCCACCATAATCTGTGCTTAGTATTTTTGGTACGATTTTAATAATTGACAATTCAGCATTATTAAATCCATGCATTTGAAAGTGTCTGAGCTCAATTTTATTAGAATTGTTGGTATAACTGAAGTTTTTAACATCATGTCTATGTTGATTAATCCTAATATTACAAGGGGTGATCAAATGAAAAGGTACGAAACGACACGGTGGGTACAAATATAGACTTTATTCAAAATATACACCATAGGCCTGAGCACAACGATCCCACTGATGAACAAGCCGCAGGATTCCTGATTCCCCGAATTCCTGTGACTGTGACGAGACCCAGTCCTTCACAGTATCCTTGAGTACGTCGTCCGAGTTGAAGAACTTCCCTTTCAGGTGTTTCTTCAGTGGACCAAACACATGGAAATCGCAGGGTGACATATCCGGACTGTAGGACGGATGGTCCAACGTCTCCCATTGGAACTTCTCCAGTTCCACTTGTGTGACTCTGGAGACGTGTGGACGCGCATTATCATGGAGCAGAACCACACCCTCCGTGAGCAGCCCCGGTCTTTTGTTCTTGATGGACCTGCGTAGGCGTCGGAGTGTCTCACAGTACACATCGGAGTTAATGCTTTTTCTGTGCTCGAGTAATTCTGTACTCGCATCATTTGGACGCCGCTTTTTATAAGAGCCTTTGTTCTCTCCTGCGCATGCGGGCACCCGCGCATGATCCGATCCCAGTCAGAGTCTCCAATGGCATCCCGAGATGTCTCGCTACATTCTCTCTTGGCGGAATATGCAAATATTTAACTGTTTCATTTTTATGTCGTTTCGTACCTTTACATTTGATCACCCCTTGTAATAGTATTTGAGGTCTGTCCAACATATTTATACTTACAGATTTTACAATTTAATAGGTAAATACAATTAAAAGTTTTACATAGGTTAAATTTAGATTCACAATCATACTAATCATTGTTTAACATAGTGCAATTCTTATATCTACTATCTTTACATTTGTTGAATCTTAATTTAGTACTAATATTAGATATATTGTTTATATATTTGCTTGAGGATAATTTGTCCTTATTTACGTGTAAATTATTACTATTAATGTAACTTTTATTACCAGATTGAATATTATAATTGCTAGAGTCTAAATTTTTTTGTTTAATATGATAAGAATGACTATCAATGAATTTTTTGTTCCAAAAAATTCTTGTCTTGAATCTTTTAGTCGTAGTGTTACTATTATAATCATTAAGATCATTAACTAAATCAGATTCTTTTCCCAAATTGTCATTATATAGTGAGTTATAAAAATCCATCATCCTAACCATTTTACTTAACTCTGAAATGAGTCAAAACTCTGTATTGATAACAGAAGTACTGTACCAATTAGTATTGATAACAGAAGTACAGTACCAAATCAATATTGATAACAGAAGTACAGTACCAAATCAGTATTAAAAACCAAGATACGGTACCTAATTAGTATAAAGAGAGTGCCTAAGCAAACAACAAGTTAATTTTAAAAAAACAAACAAACTTGATAGTATCTCAAAACAAGAATAAGCTGTGTAAAAACACAAAACAAAGCATAGCTAATTATAGAGCTCAAAAAAGCAAACAATTAACCCAATGAAACACTTTAATAATGAAAACATACTAATAGGTAATTTTATAACGATGCTGTACCTACCTAATCAGTACACCCCCGAGCAAAGATCAGCATAAACTAACCTAATTGCCAGTCACTAATACAATGTAAGACCATTCCATTAAAAAGATATATGAAGCAAAAGATTGATTGTAAGTTAAAGTTTTGCAGACTTAACCCATATCATCACAAGTAACACTAAAAAATAGAAATACTAAATAATAGTATTACAAACATAAATGTATTAACTAGATAGTCAAAATACATATTTTCAAAAATTGAATGTGTGAATGAATTGGACTTAACTAGCCAATAGATAATAATAGTATGACAAATAATAAAAACAATACCTAAAACTTGATTATACAAAAATTAGCATAAATAAAACATGTCTAAAAAAAGAAAAAGTATTAATTTTAACTAATGATAGATAATAAAATGGTAAAAAGTAAGAATATATATATACACACAATAGCCACATTAGAATCTATTAAGAATTCTTAATTAGGCTACAAGCTAATTCGCTTACTATAATAAAAAAACAACAACAATGTGATTTATAAAATTCCTCTATATTTAGGCGCATTGCAGCCATAAATAGAAAAGTATATACATTTCAAAAATATACAAAAAATAGTTATATACCTAAGATAACTATAGTCATGATAGAAAAGATTTAGCCACAGAAATACTAAAAGCAAACTCCCAGTATATATATATATATATATAAAGTTCCCGGACTGAGCCTATAATGGGGAAAATTTTTGCCGCAGAGCGACTACGGTAACATTTTTATGTTACTGCCTTCTTCCCCTTTTCCAAAAAAAGTTTGTTCCAAATAACGTGTCCATGACTCTCCACGGCGTCGAATTTTGTAGTCGGATGCATTTAGTCGTCGGTGAGTGAAAGAAATTGCATTTGTTGAGCAGAGAATAATATCAAATTTTGAGTTCGTTTGGGAAAAAGTATTACGGGGAGCGACGAAATTTTGAAGTATGTGTAAGGCTGGGATGCATCAGCTTGAACGAAAGCTTTTGAGTGACATCGACGTTTCAGGGAAGGCAAGGAAAGTGTAGAAGACGACAAACGCTCTGGTTGTCCGCAGACTTCCCGCACCGCTGAAAACATAGCAAAGGTTTCTGCGGCGGTACGTAAAAACAGGCTTAAAACAATAGCAGAATCATTTGGGATATCATCTGCACATTTCAACAGATTCTGATTATGATTCTTAACATGCATAAGGTGTGTCAACGCATCGTTCCCCGCAGATCTGCAGATGAAGTTAAAAGTGCATCGCAGGCTGAATTAAAGGACACGGCGAAAAATGGCTGCAGAAATATTTCGATGACTTTTACCAGCGATGGCAAAAAGAGTGCTGTTGCTCAAGGTCTTATTTCGAAGAATGATGTATTTCAGCAGTTTAATTGGTAATATTTTTGAAGTTATAGACTCAATCCGGGAACTTTTGAATCATAATACATATTTCAATTGTATCGCAAAATAAAAGCTGTTGCATTAAAAATTTAAGATAATTTGAGTAGTTTCAATAGCAATGGAAATCTGATCATTGTAGATTTTTGTGAGAGAGATTAAATATTTGGGAGTTTAAATTTAATTCTAAGGTAATACTTCTTTATTATTTTATTAAAAAATTTGTTCTGCACGAGGACGTAATAGCTTAAGATTAAATTGATTTTTAATATAAGTTTTAAAAGTTCTTTTCTAATTTTTGTTATCTGAAATTCATAGATATTAGGGTTTGCAGTCCCGGGATCCCGGTGGTTTTTTCTAATTCCGGGATTTAATTTTTGTCTAAAAATTATATTTTGAAATTTTTTTTCAAAGTATTGTGAATCTGGTATTATATTTAATGTATCTTATTTACTTTTTTTCTACTGTATACGGTTAATATTAGTTTTCTTACGTGTTGAGCCTTGAAGGGTTCGAGAAGGGTGTGTATGTTAAACCGTGAAATGTGATGAACCGTGATGAGTGAGCGAGTCGTTTTCCTTCTACATGTATTTATGTGAATGTAAACCCGGATGTTTTGTTAAAACTATTTTTTAAGCTTGGTATGTGTAACAATATGTCACGCATTTTACAATTTTGATACATGTGTATTGTAAACATATTTGAAATATTAAATTAGTATTTTCTACCAAATGCATTTAAATCATTTGCGTGTGTGAATTTACATTAAAAAAATGGATCAGATAAATTAATTTATGTATTCATTTCTCATTAGAAAATTTTTATTCGGAAACTTTTCGATCTTTCCTTTTATAATGTTTTTATTTATCAATAATTTCAAATAATAAATATGGTAAAGAAATATTTCAAGATAGTTTTTTTTATGTATTTTATAAAAACAATAGGAAATCTTCTTTCATCCGCAAAGATATTTTTTAAATCCTTGCATCTAGTCTTGTGAAATTTACTTATTTATGTATAATAATAAATTCTTAAATTAGTAAGGTGATACGATTGGTATAGAAACCTTTCAATTCCCCCCCCCCCCCATAAAATAAAAGCAATTTTACAAAAAAAAAAAAAATGCTGACAAATAAAAGACAAACTATTAACTGATTACGATGAAACAAAATATTTGTAATAATTCGAAAAAAAGAACTATCATTAGGAAAAATTCTAATTAAAAAATCTATCTAGAATTATTATTATTATTGCATATTATGAGTCGTTTCATGAAAAAAAATTTGTCTAAGAAGAACATTTATGTTGTATCAATTAATTTTTATTCTCAAAATATTAATGAATTTGTAGCAAAGATTATAAAAAAAGATTAGTTTTTCTAGTGAAAGTAGGTTTTTTTGACACCCTAATTAATTATAATTTCAGATAAAAGATGGCGCAACGATCCTTTTTTTTATACTCGGTTGGAGACTGCCGCAAAGTTAACAATTGTTCAAAAGAAATTATTTGAATTTTAAAATGATTGTTTATAATTTAATCTGAGAAAATAATCCCCTATTAAAATGCTTCCTTCAATTCGTGAAGAAAGGAAAGGTATTTAATAAAATTTTAACGCTATGAGCATGAAGAAGTGTACAAGTCGTTTTATACATATGTTATCAGTTTTTTTTCTCCCTTTTGTACTTTAGCAGTTAAGTATTATAATTCCTTTATATTTTAACAAAATGCTCTCTTTGATATTATTTTTTCGGACCAACAAAAATTGCTACTTACAGCCAGCACACATCTTGTAATTTATCGCAACATTTTGTAAATGAAGAGTAATTTATTTATTCGAATAAATTTCTTGTATATGCTATATATGTGCATTTCAGAAAAAAAATATTTTCAACAAACGCTTTTTTAAGATTATTTCAATTTTTAATCAAATAATAAATTATAAATATGTAATAATTATGATTATATATATATACTTTATTTAACTACTAGTAGTTAATAGTGAGTTGATCGAGGGGTTTTTGTGTTGCGGTTTCTAATATTTTCTTATATATATATATATATATATGTTTAATTATATTAAAATTGATTTGTGTTATTTATTTTTATTGGCACTAGCAATACTTGACTCAATGATATTTCTCACACAGATATTTAACGTTACTCACAAACTATTATTATAACTTATAATAGTTTAATATGCATGTTTAAATCGTAATATTACTTCTGCTATATATATATGTAGAATGTTATTAAAACGGCATATTTATTTACATTATCGCATTGCATATTGCATATTCTCTGATGGTAACCCTTACAAGTATAAAATGAAATTTCACAAAGAAATCTGGTTTATTTTAAAAGGAAGAAAAAGCTTATTGAGTTTGAAAGAATTTAATTCTAGCGGAATTTTCGAGTTCAAAATTTGTGCAATTTGTTCTGTAGTAGATAAAATTAGAATTAATTTAATTGATAAATATTTGAATTTCAGATTATTTCCCGGATAAATTTTAGAGATTCATTTATGTTCTCTGGAACAACTTGCTGACTTAAGCCACATTGACAGAATTCAAAGATCTAATAAGTACTGACACTCTGTCGTATGATGAACAGCTTTTAAACAATTATTTTAACATATGAATTGCACCATAAAAGATTCTCCACGATCAATTTCCCATTAATACTCAATCGAGCTTCATCTTAAGGTTTTTTTTTAGATTTGTAGTGGTATCTATATAAGCAAGTAACAGCCTACGGACTGAAGTGATCATTTTGGTCCAGTAGTATGTTACGTGCTTACAGAACCAAAGATCGCGAGTTCAACTCTTCTCCTTGGTGACTTTGACTGAACTAAGAAAAACTCAACCTTCGTGCAACTATCGTGGTGCCCGCAAGGAGAGCAATCAAAAGCCGTTGGACACACTTGACGCAGCAATCAAAACTGTCTGACTCACTTGATGCAACAGTAACAATTCACTGGCTCACTCATAACAACTTTTTCGCTCGTTCGTCTGTCCACCGATTCATTGGTGGGGAAACAGTGTAGTGGTGGTATCTATATAAGCCAATAACAGCCTTTCGACTGAAGGGGTCATTCTAGTCCAGTAGTATGGTACGTGCTTACGGAATCACAGGTCACGAGTTCTATCCTCCTCAGATCTAATATTCCTCTCAGTACTCTCTTTTGATTCATTATCTTAAAACAGTTGAAATAAGTTTTTTCCACTTTTTTCTTTAACCTCGAACTCTCGGCTTCGCATATTAGATTGAAAAGAAGAGAAATTTATTTCTTTATTATCACTTTCATTGATTTGGCACAAATATTTTCTTTTTACATTCTCTAGTACAGCGGTCATAAATCTATGGCATGCGTGCCACATGTGGCACGCGGTACAATTCTCAGTGGCACTACTGAACAAATCTACAAATTTGTCAAATTTTGAGTGGATGGAAGTTGATAAATTTGTAATAGACCTTATTTGACAAACATCTTCAGAATTATGCACTTTTGCGGAATTACGAAAAAATCTGAAAGAATAACTCTAAAAGTTAATTTAAAGCTATTTTGTAAATTATTGAATGCCACTGCTAGAGAGATTTAATTGTTTGAAGAGAGAAAATTGCATGTACTCTCTGCTTTCCACTTTGGGTTCTACATATCTAAATAGTAAATCTTTCATCTTATGAAAATTACTTCGAGCCCGCAAAGAAATTGTTTAACAACTGCATGCTCAAAATTGTGTCGAATCGAAAATCTTAAATTATACCCCTGATTTTGCGATGTGAAAGTAGAGTGATGCACAAGCACTAGAGAGAGGTCGCATTAAAATTTTTTATTTAATTATAATAAAGGGGAATACTCTTAAATTTTATGTTGTGTCTCTTTTTTATTTTAATAAATATGTTTAAAAATACATAATATAAGTACAATTTTAATTTTTTTACTTTTGTTGAAGAAAAAGAAAATTTCAAGCTGGTTATTTGTATGTTAATAAATATCTTTAAATGATGCAAAATTAATAAACAATAAAACAGTAAATCTATGTTATCAATCATATGTATCAATCATATTGTATGTTACCAGTATACTTACAATTTTTTAATTTCTTCATATCAGAGCAGAAATTTAAAGATCGATATAACTTTCCAATAAGCAGACGATATATTGAACTATTTTATGCTAAAGAAAATAAATTTAATTTTACTTTCATACCCATTTTTTCATGCAGACGAAATTTTTAAATAATTTTTATTTGAAATCTTCTAATACTAAATGAGCTTTATAAAATTTTAGGTAGGTAATCACATTGGAATGGTACAAGGATTGTGTAGTTGTGGGAAACCAGAAAGAAACAGGCTAAATTACATGCTTGAAGTCGATTTCTTAGTAAGGTATTTAATCGCACAAATTTTCGATCGCATATTTGAAATTTTTTTTAAATATTCTAAAAACACATAAACGTTCCATTCTCAGTTAAAATTTCCCCTCCATTAAGACCAATGCATTTCAAAATCATACTTTAACATTTTCTGGAATATTCTTCGACAATTTATTTTGGAATAAATACAAAATATTCTAAATTTTGTTTATAATTTCTTACGTGTGGTAACATTTTTCACCGAAAGTCAAAATTTAAATCCAATCTCAAGTAAGTGAATATTCTACAACTTTGTCGCGCGCGCACTCGAAAATTGCACAAGATTCCATTTAGAGTATCATAACTTCTCTTAACTATTTTAGAATAGTTATAAAAGGATAAGTCGTATTAAATAGCTACTTTACGAAAGTTTAGATTATATATCTTTTACAATTTTCTTCCATGCGTTTTTACTTTTATTCTTTGGTCGAAAAATAATACCGAAGTTTTTTTTCTATCTACAATGAAATTTGAATATTGAATTCAACGCAAAAAAAAAGTAGTTTTGAATTCCTTTCACATCACTGGATGATTTTTCTACTACATTTGAAAGAAAGTCCCATTGCATGTTGCACATTTTAAGAGAGAAAAAGGTTATAATTTTACCTGTCGTTCTTTTGTAGGAATAAAGAAAACTATATTAATAATAAGTAAAAAAATTACATATAAATTGTAAATTCGCTTATTTTATTCGTACAATCTAATATATAAAACTCTCGTGTCACAGTGTTTGTATCGTACAATCTAATATATAAAACTCTCGTGTCACAGTGTTTGTAGCCAAACTCCTCCGAAACGACTTGAACAAATCTTATGAAATTTTGTGCGTATATTCAGTAGGTCTGAGAATAGGACGTAAACTATTTTTCATTCCGATATTGCAATTAGTTGAGAAGATATTAATTAAAAACCTCAAAACCCTGTCTCTGTTGTTTCGCTTGGCGTCGAAAGTCGGTTTCGCGCCAGATGTGAAAATACTACTCTGTCAGAGAAAAAAGAAAACCCAGACCCAGAGAAAAATTATAGGAGGATAAATACATCACTGTCATTTAGGGAAGTTGTAAATAAAATATTTCTGTTGAGCTTTATTCCATGTGAAAGAGTTTTATGATATTTCGAAAAGCACAGATGATTGAAACATTTTGAGTTCTTATTTATTAGTTTATTTATTATTAACCACCAATTAATAAAACTGTAATACTCAGTGTGCTCAAAATGTTCAGGAATAATTTTCAATGTAAAGAGAAATATATACATATTTTATAATTGTGAAAGATAGACGTAAAATAATAAAAGAACATATACATCATCAGTATACTGTTTTCTAGCATAAAGCACTTCAATTTGATCTATTTGTGTGTTTTGTACAGTAAATAATGCAAGCAAGATTCAAAGGGTCTGATTTAGGCCGTTGAATTATTAAATCTACAGCCATGCGAAATAGAAGAGCTCAAAGAGCAGACGAACAAATCCAACAGGATAATGAAGATGTGCGTGTGAATATGGCGCAGTTGCTTGAATCACAATCACAAGAGGTACGAGTTGAACAAAATCAACAAAGACAAGCGTGTCGATTCCTATTTGACACACTCAGAGCAAATGACCAACAACGCCAACAAGTACATCGAGCATTTACATCCGATTCATTCCGTCGTCTAGCATTCGAGTATGAGCCCAATGTTAAATATTACGCTCATTCGAATGTGACAATTGGTGCTATGGACAAGGAACGTCCGCATTGTAATGCGCTTAAATTTAAAAGTGAGCCAGTCTAGATGTGTTGCGCATCAGGAAAAGTGCAACTACCGGAAATTGAAACACCACCTGAACCATTGAACGGTTTACTTATCGGTACGGATCCCGATTCTAACCTGTTCCTGAAGTCAATTCGAACGTTCAATTCATGTTTCCAAATGACATTGTTCGGAGCAACAGAAATAGTTAAAAATAATGCTGCAAATGGTCAACAATTTCATTCAACATTCAAAATCAAAGGCTAAGTTTATCACAAAGTGGGCTCATTGCTACCAATGCCAAACAAACCCCATAAATTTTTACAAATTTACTTTATGGCGGTTATTTGCAAAACAACGTTTGCCGGTCAGCAGTATATATATATATATAAAATAAATAATTCAAAAGAAGATAATAAATCCAAGCATCTAAATCAGACGAAAACAAAACAAACATGAAAAAAAAAAAATGTATTAGCGGGAAAATATTATATTTCGATCTGTCATGTTTAGACAGTAAACAGATTAAACATTGTTTTTGAGATCTCAACTTCTCCTGCAGCAGAAATTGTTCTACATAATAGCTTCAGTATAAACTAAGGCAAAAGCTAAACCCACGTGGTGAATATAACAGCAATAGAATAAAATTGAATATTAAATACATAGAATCGAAGAAATAGAAAATATAAATATGTATAAAAAAAATATTTGCAAGAGAGTATATATATATATATATTGTAAAAAATATATATTTGTGAAAATATATAATAAATATATATATATGTAAAAATATATATATATATATATTATATATATATATATATATATATATATTGTAAGAAATATATATATATATATATATATATTTATATTTATTTTTCGAACAGAAACATACAATCAGCTTTTAATATTATGAATAGTTTCGTAAACTAACGTTTTTTGACGAGAAATTTTGGAATTTTCTTTCAATTTATATAACTTTGCATGTTGCAAAACAACTATATTTACTTGCGATAATTAAGAATTTCTGCTGTTATAATATAAAAAATCGTATAAAAAAATAGAAACAATGGGCTAAATTCATGTGACGTCATCACACGTGGACTACAATCACATGTTTCCAGCCAATCAGCTCATAAATTCATGCGACGTCATAGTCACATTATAAATGCAATCGTGTTTTTTAACTAGGGCCTCCAACCGTACTTTTTTTCTCTCGTTCCGTTCAACTAAAAAAATATAACGATTCAGTTCTGGTGCTCGTTCTGCCAAAATTAACGGTTTTTTTTTATATAAATAGGGATTCTTCAGAGGAAATCGAAAAAATCTTTTAATCCTACAGTCATTATGGCAATTTAATACGCTACAGTATTTCATTTTGTTTTATGAAAGTAGATGCAAATCCGAAAATGCCGCCAAAATACTCAGTCGAATCAAACACGAATGAAACACGTGGATATTTGTTGAGCGTACTATCATGTGATTATGACGTCAAATGAATCGAGTCCATTAAGCTCAATCTATAATTTTCAAGGATATAAAGAAAATAAATTTGCACGCGAGGGAAAAAAGTTGTTTTATTATTAAACGAACCAAGAACAACAACAAAAAAAAATTTACACCAAATTTAAAAAGTTTAACATTAGGGAAATAAAAAAAGTATTGTCTCTAAAGTTCAGATTATTCTTAAGAACGATTTCCGGTAGAATCTACGAAGAGATTTTGAGCATAGGAATATTGGAAAACGTGTTTGCATTCAAACAAATTTTTATGATTTATTATGTAGCTGTGAATACGAGTTAATTATAAAATCAATAGACGGAAATAGGAAAAGAAGAAAGTTTTGTAAAAAGAATGTTATTCGGCACAATCAGATTTCTATTAAAACAAAGAGAAGTTTGTGTATTTTGTTTTCAAAACGAATTATTCGTACTTTTCACTGATGCCACTTTATTTTTTACTTTCATCGGAATAAGTATTGATAATTTTAAAGTGAAAAAGATCAATTGTTTAGATTATGATACAAAAACAAATAGAAGTTGATAATTATGTAGAAATAAAGGGCACGTTGAGAAAATACTAACTAAAAAAACATTCATGCCTTGATAACATCAATTAATTCTGTTTATACACATATTCATATAATTTCACATAAAATAATTAGTTTAAATGATATAAAGATATTTAAATAAAGAAACTAAATAAAATAAAGATTATTGTTTTAATTATTTTCCTTAATTGCTATTTTTTTTTACTTGTATCTGATGTTTCAGTTAAATTTTGAATATATATAATATATAGTCAATTGATTTTTACGCATTATAATTCTCTTAATTAAATAATTTTTAAGTAATTAACTCAATTAATATCTCCCCTTAAAGAAGAAAAATTGCTTTTTAAATAATTTGTAATAAAATAATCTTTTTTTTAAAAAAAAATTCACAGAAAAAATTAATGAATATACAATAATACGATGAATCAATTTTAATACTTTTTTACTACAATACTTACAATAGTGCAAATCGAAACAAGCTTCACAACTTTCCAGAAACTCCTCCCTAAGCAGTTCCATCAGCAGGAACTCATACAAATTCTCTTTCTTTTCGTAGTCAACACTCAGGACTGAATTCTCTCGATTTTTCTTTCAAAAACGTCCGTTTCATAATCTCATGGAAATTTCAGATGCTCTAAATTTTTTCTCAATGACTTCCTCGTGAAAATGTATTTTTGGCCAAGTTTGTAGTCAAGGATGCTAGAGTTGCCAATCTGGTAACGGTCACTTGTTGTCATAATCTTATTTTTCAAGTACTCTCTGGGAAGGGACTTGACCTGTAAAACTCAATTTTCCCCAAGGAGAATGCTACTACAGGAAAACAACATACGTGGCGGGTTTCAATATTCTATTTTAGTTGAATTAGAATGTACACACTTATAAAATTAAATTACGAATATTACGTCAAGAAAAAATTATTTAAGTGCAATTTTTTGGCCCCTCCCCCTCTCCTTTTATGAAATTTTTTCCCAATGGGGCAGCATTTTAGCTACTTAGCCGTTACAAACACGGCAAGTCCCCAACGTGAGAGTCTTTCATGGTGGCATCATTTAGTGGTGGCCTCTTACCAAAAATTTGGACTCTTGAATTAATTTTTTTAAAAATTCAAACCCTCATCGGATGTTAAATATTGCCGTGATTTAATTTTACCGAGAGTACTAGAGCCAAATTGATACTCAAGGGATCTTTTAAATGCCACATAATCATATGACATGCGTGCCTACGATTTCCGCATCAAGAAAATCTATCAACTGCAGCCTGGGTCGACTACCGTGACTACCGTGGCCTTCTGGTCTTTTCGGGAAGGATCTTTAAATTTTGAACAATAGTCGGATGGTGATTACGTTTCACTATCCTTTCTGTCGAGATTGCTAATGTCGTGAGAATGTAAAATACTCAATAATTTATTTTGTGATATTGTAAAAAGAATCCTTGAGTTCTTTTGGAATCCAAGAATCCCCTTCCCAACCCTTTTACCTTCCCGGGAGTACGCTAAGAAAAAAAACTTGAGAATGCTACATTCAAGTTAAATTCTGTTCTTTATTTAAGTAAAAATCCACACATATGAATTCGATATTTTCTAAATGCTATAAGTTCTAATGGTTCATTACACATTAAATAAATATTACATCACTTGAAATTGTATCAGTATTAAAGCTTTTGATTAATTGATAAAGCATTATCAATTTTAATCTCATTAGCAGGAAATATCTAGATCTCCCTCAGCTAGAGTAATATTTAGATAACAATTGTCTTCAGCACAACAAAGCCCCAGCTACAACATTTTTAACGTCATCCCGTCTGAAAACACATATTTATTACTCGAAGGAAGATCGTCTGTGAATTACAATGCATATTACTTTATATTCCCTTTATAATTTCCAAGATATTCTTCAAACACAGCCGGAGTATTCAAATTCCAGTTGAGATTCATTCTAATCCCTCGGAGCAGATCAACGTCTTAGCCGTGAGGATTCCGAAGTGGAATAATTCACGTAAACCTGTCCATTTTCCTTGAGCCCCGTTTTCGTTCAATTTCCTCTTATCATGGTTAGTTCTACTCATAAATTTTCCCTTAATCTTCAGGGTGCTTTATCAGGGCATCGCTTTTCATCAGCTCCAACAAAATTATATCGATTAATCTTTTCCGCGCTTGAATCGAGCCTCATGGGGATTTTTATCTTTTTCCTTCGGATTTACGTGACAGGGGAAAAAAGAACATAAAAAAGATGATTTTTGAAGCTGTCTTCGTGTAATGGTAGGGGGTAGGGCTAACATTGGTAATATTTTTCAGACAGAAATGTACTTTAAAATTTAAATAACTTTCTGATACCCCACTAACATGTGGAGAGTAGTATTAGAATACAATACCTAATTCTTTTCGAAACAGTCTATTTTTTGCTGAAAATTATATGTAAAATGATTATAAAATAAATAGTCAAATTTATAAAATTCAGTGGAGAAAATCATGTATTTGTTGGATGCTCCAAGATTCCTAGAAGTGAGTATGGCAAACAGGTATTTGAGTTTTATCAATTTTTGAAAAGTTTTTATTAGACTAAATTTTGCCTTATTAGAATTATATTATCTGATATAAAAAAGATATTTTACAATTCAAGGCAACAAATAAATGACCGTACAAAAGGTTCTTCATAACCTTCATAGTCCGCCCCACACACTCAAGCATGTACACATACATTAATGGCCATTAAAACTGGAACATCAGGAAGAAGTTCAAATATCAAAACTTTAATTATACAGCATAGTCGTAAGAAACCGTGTTGTTGTTGTTGCTAATCCTCCAGGGTCTGACGAAGTCAGACAAGATCAATTAAATCGTTGACTCTCAAAAAGTCCAACACAAGAAGGGGATCCGTGTAGATATCCTTGTTTGTGAGATCCATACAACGCATTATGTGCTCCGGGGAAGCCTGGTGATCTTGACACCTTGCACAGATGGAAAAGATCTTCTTGTTCGCTGAGAATGAAAGGCTCTTGATGTAACCACTAACAAGT